>ML340986.1:0-56464 GCA_005239505.1 Nicotiana paniculata | reverse complement strand
TATATATATATATATATATATATATATATAATTATGTATAATCAATGTATAAATTATGTATATGACTAAAAAAATAAATAATAAATATGGACGGCTATTTATGTAAAGATCCCGACTTAAACACATGTATTGCCCAAAATCAAAGTTTAATGTGAGTGCCAGATTTATTTTAAAAAGTTACTATAATATATAAATATACTTATTACCCATCCTGAGCCGAGGGTCTATTGGAAATAGTCTCTCTACCTGTTAGGTAGGGGTAAGGTCTGTGTACAGAATACCCTCCCCGGATCTCACCTGGTGGGAACATACTGGTTTTTTTTTTGTTGTTGTTGTAATTATATACTTGAAGTAGACTTTTCTAGCTTATTGAGATACAAAGTTGAGGTAACTGTTATCGAAATTTTTATATATATATCGATTTGGAAAAGAATCAAATATTTTTATTTGATTGAGTATATCGATTAGAGTTTACCTTTTAATTCAGAATATAAGTCTAAATCATCAATATTAGAGTGAGTATTATTTTCTGCTTGTACTATTTAGTTGTCGCTTGTCGGCTTGAAACATATATTATATTTTTTATGAAGCAATAAAAGTATAGAACTATTGAAGCTTAATGGTACCGTTGACTAATGAAATCTTGGAGAAAATGATGAATAATAGAGTGTTGAAGAAGATCGTGAGTAAGAATATTAAAAAAAAGTATATAGTTTGAATTGAAAGAGATTGGGATTAAGAAAGATTGATTTGGTCAAATAAAGGAAAGGGAGTAAAATTTTTACATGTTATGAAGTAATAAAAAGCGGAATAAGGATTCACTTGTCAAACTCAAATTCATGTGTTAGCAAAACTATTCATGCTACCTCATTTTAAGTAAATCGATCAATTACTTTATTTATATATCTAATTTTTCCTTTTATATGAATAAGTTTACTTTTATATTCAAAGTACTAAATATATATTTATTTGGAATAGCTGTAAATTTATTATTTCTTTAAATAAATAAACAATGTCAAATTTGGAACCCTAAGGCGCAAGCCTTATTAGCTATCAGTATAACATTGAAGACGCCCTGCCACTATATATACCAACGGAGATAGGGCAATATTTATCTCCGAGCTGTGTCAATGGTTTAGAGAATACAAAATCAAGCAGCCGCAAGTTGCGGGTTCCTCGGAAGAAGAGGTCGCTGGCTATTTTCAATAATTTAACGGACGAACTCCTTAATGAGGTTCTCATTAGGCTATCAAATAGTAAAGAAGCAACTCGCTGCAAATTGGTTTGCAAACACTGGTTTTCTCTAATCTCCTCTCATTACTTTTTGACTACCTTTTTTATTCACCATCGCAATAACGATAAAACCTTACTTCCCTTTACTCTTGTTTTACATGATCGAAAAAATTATGTAGAATATGTAGACTTTCTTCCTGGAAAGGGTTTATCGAGTCGTGTGGAAGGGTTTGGCCCAATGATCACTCAATTTGTTTACAAGCATCCTGTGGCGACTTAATTTTATGCATTGCCCGAGGTTTTTCGGGTAGAATTTACTCGATCTCTAATTTTCCGACCAGGCAATATATTATTCTCCCCTCTTCCCGTTTTGTACTTGGTGGATGTATTGGTTTCTTGATTGAGCTTAATTTTATGGATAATGCTCGATACGAGTATCAGGTCTTACGTTATTACGATCGTGGTAATTCTAGGATTGATGTCAAGATCCTTTCGTCTGAACAAGAAAGATCGACCAAATTTGTTGTTGCATCTCTGCGCGCTTTGAATTCCTTAAATAGTAATAATACTTCACTTGTTGCTTATGGACGGATGTTATGTAGATTGACTTACAAGAGAGGTGATATGTTTGACTGTGTTCTCGCATTTGATCCATTCAGTAATGATCCTGCACAGATTCTACACATTATTGATTTACCGCTTGAGGCTTGTGATATTCCTTGTATGGCTTGTAAATTGGGGATGTGTCAAGGTCGCCTACGGTTTGCTCAAGTAACTCATGCAATCACAACAAACTACTAGAAATCCGGTCCAAACAAGCTTGGTCGCTATTTTGGTGGTCGTTTTAATATACCGACCAAAGTTGATCGGTGTATTTAAATTATGTTATTTTATTAATTATTAAATTTTAAAAACTTTGGTCGGTGAATGAAAATATATATTGTTTTTAAAAATTAAATTTAACAATACCGACTAGGTAAATTTGTATTCGGGATTTTTCTTATTCATTAATCGACCAACTTTGGTCGGTAATTGTATATTTTTTAATTTTTTTTTTAATTCTAACCGACCAAACTTGGTCGCTAATGTGCAGAAAAATATTTTTTTTATTAGAAACCGACCAACTTTGGTCGGTTTTCTGGGTTTTAATTTTGGCATAAAATGCCTGTTTTGGCAGCTACACCACCTGCCAGCATACCAAATCCCTAATAGCAACATAATACAACAACAACAACAACAACAACAACAATAACAACAATCAATATATACATTAAAACTAACAAATTAAAGTTCAATTGAACTAAAAAATCCAAAACCAAGTTAAAACTTATTACAACTAGTTCAAAACTGGTTCTATTTGTCTAGTTCAAAGTATATAAAAATCAAGGAGTGTTTTCTACGACATCATCATCACCGTCTGATGAACTTTCATCTACAAGTCGGTATAAAGAAGGGTCTTGTGGAGGACGGGAGGAACGATCACGGGGAGGATGAGAGGAACGCTCACGTGCAGGTCGAGCCTCTGGCGAAGATTCACGAGACCGGGGCAACGGAAAAGCTCCAGTAGATAGGAGAGTTCTAATATGAGCTTGCATGCCAAGGAATTGAGCATCTCTAACCCTTTCTCTTTCCTTTGCCTCTTCTAGCTCGGATGTGAGCTTTGTCACAGTCTCCCGCATAGCGAAGAGGCTCTCCCCATTAAGTTGCTCGCCTTGTGAGGACGTCCCTATTCCTTGCATTCTACACTTGTAGCGATGGAACTTTTTAGTAGGAAGCTCGTATACCTTCCCCCATTTTGGACCTCCAGCAGACTCCATCCATATTCTTTCAGCATCCTCGTCCGAAGGTTGGGTTGGCTCGCCCGATTCACCAGCTGGCTGAGTGCGGATGAAGTCCTCCACATTAGTTTAGTAGCGCCTCTATACGAAAATTTAAATTGAATTAGTATTTCAAAATTTATATAAAAGTAAATTAAAATACTTAAAGAAAAGTGAAAGCTTAAATATACAGTCGAGGCCCCGTCCTCAACCCACCATTCGTGATTCGTCTCTTTCTTCTTCTTTACAATATACGTCCCCTTGAATAGCTCATTATGGTTCATTGGGCGCCCCAACTTCTTTTCCTGAAAATAAATTGTGATGACCCAAAAGGTCATCCCGTATATTTCTAGCTAATTTTGTGTTCTGCGGTCGTGAAAACCTTCTTCTATCTCACCTCGATTTGCATGCGCAGCCCGGGCGTGTAGCCGGGAAGCCTTTATGTGAAAAACTGATAAAAATGATAATTTTGTATTAGAAATTTGAATAAAGTTGACTTCAGGCAACGTTTTTGGTAAACGGACCCGGACCCGTGATTTGATGGTCCCGGAGGGTCCGTAGGAAAATCTGGGACTTGGACGTATGCCTCGAATCGAATTCTGAGGTCCCAAGTCCGAGAAATGAATTTTTAAAGAAAATTATTTTTTGAAAAATATAAAGGTTTTTGAAAATGAAATTTGATGTGAAACCTGTGATATCGGGCTTGTATCATGGTTCTGGAGCCCGGTATAGGTTCGATATGTCTTATATGTGTTATCTGTAAAATTTGGTAACAAACGGACTTAGTCTGAGGTGATTCAGACCTTAAATGCAAAAAAAAATCGATGTTTAAAGAAGTTTTGAGAAATTTTATTGATTTTTGGTTTGATTGATCATTTTAGTGTTATTTTATGTAATTTGGAACCTCGAGCGAGTCCGTATTAAGTTATATGACTTGTTTGTGCACTTGGACGGGGTCCTGGGGGGCCTAGGGTGTGTTTCGGATAGGTTCCGGGTCCATTTTCCCTATTTTGAACTGCTGAAAATTGTCATCTGGTTTCCTTCTATGCGATCGCATAGAAGGATCCGCGATCGCATAAAGTGTCTGACTCGCCCAGTAATTTCCTTCACTGTGATTGCAATAGTTGGTACGCGATCGCAGAAGCCAACTTACTCCTTATACGCGATCGCATAAGCTGGTCTGCGATTGCGTAGAGCATTTTAAGCCAGCTTTATTTTCCTTCTACGCGATCGCGCCTCGATCCCCGCGATCACGATTCTTTAAAAGCCTAGGCAGTTTATAAGTTTTCAAAATCGGGGGTTTCACCATATTAAACATATTTTGACTTCTAGAACTTGGTTTTGGGCCATTCCTTGTGGGATTTTCACACAAATCGAATGGGTAAGTGATTCTTTCACTAGAATTAAATATATTTCATGAATTAGTTCTTATTTTTATCATTTAAATTATGTTTTGGGGTGAGGGAATTGTGGGTTTTGAAAGAAAACTTTCAAAAATGAAAATTCATGATTTGAATGACCAAGTGTTATCGGAATTGGATAAATTTGGTATGGGTGAACTCGTATCGGAATGGGTAATTGGAATTCGTAAAATTTGTCGAGTTCCGAGGTGCGGGCCCGGGGGTCAACTTTTGGGTCGATTTTTATAAATTTGCAAAGATTGAAACTATATTATTCGGAATCGTTCATTATACGTTTTATATGTATTTTGAATGTTTTAGTTGATTTTGAGCCGTCCGGAGGCCTTCCCGCCCGAGAAGTCTATTTTTGAGTACCGGGTTGTCGTCTTTGAGGTAAGTATCTTGCCTAACCTTGTGTGGGGGAACTACCCCTTAGGATTGAGTCTTCTATGTTGCTTGTCGTCCGCGTACGCGAGGTGACGAGTGTGTACTCAAACTTATTTGCAAATAGATTGCCCTTTAGGGATTTTTGGGTCCTTATGTTCCCCGTATATGAAATGAACTTGTTATATCTGAATTTCCTGATTTCTAATCTCATCTCCTCCTGTTCAAGTTACAAGTACTTGCCTAGCATTCCTTGTTTCTTATACGATCTTAATTGACTTAAATGAAGACTTTGTTTTTCCTACCGTTATGCTATGTGTTCCTTCATATGCTGCCTATTTACTGAGCATTGTCTAAACTGAGTTTATTCGGTGAAGCTAATTGTCTAAGTGAGATTGGTTATAATTGATTTCCCGTGCCGGGTGATTTGGTTTCTTGGTTGCGAACTTGAACGTATAGAATAGTTGCTATATTTGTCTTGTCTTCCCCTCGTTATGTTGTTCTCTCTTTGTTCTTTGCATTCCTCTCTGTGGCTATTTCTTATGAGCGAGTTGTACCACTTTTGTGATTTAAGTCTTTGTATTGATTTGCTCATCGCACTTTGTATTCGGCTTCATTTGCTTTCGCACCGGTTGTGGCAATATATGTTGTCTATGTCGCGTTCTGGTTGTTTTCCTCAGTGGATGCATTGAATATTTAAATTGGGACTACGGACAGAGATCCGAGAGCTTTCCCCTGTACTGTATCGCATATTTAAATTGGGACTACGGACAAAGATCCGGGAGTTTTTCCTCCGTACTGCATCGCATATTTAAATTGGGACTACGGACAGAGATCCGGGAGCTTTCCCCTTGTACTGCATCGCATATTTAAATTGGGACTACGGACAGAGATCCGGGAGCTTTCCCCTTGTACTGCATCGCATATTTAAATTGGGACTACGGATAGAGATCCGGGAGCTT
The DNA here is from genome assembly GCA_005239505.1 of Nicotiana paniculata. Taxonomy (NCBI): domain Eukaryota; kingdom Viridiplantae; phylum Streptophyta; class Magnoliopsida; order Solanales; family Solanaceae; genus Nicotiana; species Nicotiana paniculata. The sequence goes on along the minus strand of ML340986.1, from coordinate 50,668 downwards.
TTCTCATGTACTGCATCGCATATTTAAATTGGGACTACGGATAAAGATCCGGGAGCTTTCCCCCTGTACTGCATCGCATATTTAAATTGGGACTACGGATAAAGATCCGGGAGCTTTCCCCCTGTACTGCATCGCATATTTAAATTGGGACTACGGACAGAGATCCGGGAGATTTCCTCATGTACTGCTTTGCATGACAAATTATGAGTGGTGGACTGAGTTCAGGTAGTTTATGATTGAGGAGATTTGAATCGAAAAAAATAAAAATAAAAATAAAATATATATATATATTGAAAGGTATAGCTGAAAAGCAATTATCTCCAGGAAAAGTTATGTCTAAAGGACTTCTTTTCGAAAGTATATTTGAAAAATATTTATCTTGCAGAATGATGATATTTGAAAGAGCAGTACTTAGGAAAATATATTTTGAACATTTTGATGATATTGGAAAGAGCAGTACTTGGAAAAAATATATTTTGAACATCACGTGTTTTGATGATAATTGAAAGAGCAGTACTTAGGAAAATATATTTTGAACATCACGCATATTGATGATACTTGAAAGAGCAGTATTTGGGAAAGTGTATTTGAACGCCCCGTATTTGAAGAGACTATGTTATAAAGATTTCTCTTTATAAAAATATATAAATATACATTCAAAGAAAGTATGTTTCAAAGAAGAAGTTTCTCTATTCCGAAATGATTATATCTTTAAGGTTTTCAAAATGAACTCACGAATTAAAGGTTTTCACTCGAAGGTTTGACCATTTTTATTGAGTTATTGGCTAAGGTCTGACGTGAATAAATTGATGCAGTGTTGAGTTGCTAGTATTTTTATTGGGTTGAATTTTCCGCCATTTGGATTGCATTCTTTCCATTCTCTTTGCGTATTTTTATTATGTTGTCTGTTGATCGTAATTATTGAATTTCCTTCCGTATTATTCGATCGTATCGTTAATTACTTTGAGAATTCATTAGACAAATATTTTGTTTCGGTCGTTTATACATCTACGCCTTTTTACTTATTAGACCGGTGGGTCTTGACTAGTCCTCGTCACTACTTCACCGAGATTAGTCTTGATACTTATTGGGCACCGCTGTGGTGTGCTCATACTACACTTCTGCACATTTTTGTGTGCAGCTTCAGGTTATTGTTGTTGGTAGCTGCGCAGATCGTTGCTGAGGAGACTCAAGGTAACTTGTTGCTACGTTCGCAGGCTTCGGAGTCACCTTTTTGTTTTGTTTCTATTCAACTGTACTTATTTATTCCTAGACAATTGTACTTAGATTTGATAGAAAGATTTCGTAGAGCTTATGACTTGTATTTACCGGGTTTTGGGAAATTGTAAACTCTGTCAAGAATTCTATTTCAATTTTTTTTTAAATTTCTTTATTGTTGTTGTTGTTCAGTGAAAATGTTAGGCTTACCTAGTCCCTAAGACTAGGTGCCATCACGATACCCAACGGAGGGAAATTTGGGTCGTGACACAAATTAATTTAGTTAATAAACAGAATAGATATACTTTGAAAATTAAAATAATTTATGTAATTACGTACCCATCTTCTTTTTATTGTCCCTAGGCTGATCGCACCTCCAGTGTGCAAGGAGTCTCCCTTCTCAGATGTGCGAGCTTTCTTTCCTTTTTCGCTCTTCTCTAAGAACTTTGTGGTAAGTCATTGCCTTTGCAAATCATCCCATAAATTCTGAAGTAACCAGTCAGGCTTCTTGTTCTTCTTTCTAGCATCGGAGAAAGTATGCGACAGTCGCTTGCGAGCTTTGTGATGAAAATTTGCATCCACTTTCGCGTTGTAGCGGTGTTCCCATACACACTTGCTCTGTATTTCAAAAGTTAAATATTATATGGAAATATCATAAATAATAGATTATTAAACTTCTTAAAAGAACATTTATACCTTAAATTGATTGAAAATTTGCTTCCTCAGCGAGAATTGGAAATCAGTCCAAGTCGCATAAGGGCCATCATAAAGATTTCTGATGGCTTTGGTGATTATGTTCGTAGTCTTATTACTCGGGATGAACCTGTAATTTAACATAAAAACACATTAATATCTTAGTAAAATGTTACAAAACAATAAACGCAAAAATAACAAATAACTCTTACCCATCACCCTCAAGGACTATGATGATCCTGCCATATTGATCATAATGCACCTCCTCGTCGTCATCATCGTCCGAAAGATGTATATCAGAGGCATGTGTGGACGGTGTAGGGGGGTCAGAGCTACTACCTCGCAAGAGAAGGCTTGAAATAGATGGAGTCGCTGATGAAGATGGTTGCGATCCCTATGACTGCGACATAGCTGGATAGACCCCAAGTGGTTGTGATACTGATGGCTGTGACCCGGGTGGCTGTGACATGGATGGATGCGATCCATGTGGTTGTGACATGTAGGGAGGTGATATAGATAGATGCGATCCACGTGGTCGTAGGCAGGTGGACTATATTTCGGACGTATAGTCCTATGGCCCTGGGATGAATGACCTGGTGTCTGCATGAAGGTGTAGGGCTCGTGATGCTGTGGCAGCTCAGTATAGCCGTGGGGTGGAGGATAAGACATAGGCATCTCTGAAGAGGGTGGAAAAGAGGGAATATTATTTTCCACCTCCTTTTTCCCTTCCTAGTCTTTTCTCGACCCCGAGAACCCGTAGGGTGTTGAAAAGCTTTTGAAAAAAAAAAACCCTTCAATTCGCTTTGATATGTGCTAGTGCTTATGTAGATGCTTTGGTTGTCTATTTGAAATATTAGCTGGAACGGCTCTTTTGGTTGTCAACAACGAAAACTTTTCTTTTTCCAACGATGAAAGTGATCCAGCTGAAAGATACTGTGAGTTTGTTTCTTTTCTGTTTTTCCTTGTAGTCACTTCTTGATTCATAGTCATCTCAAAACTATCAATTTAAGAAGAATAAAAAAGGTTAGCATAAGTATAAATAAAAGAAAAACTGGTGCAAAACATGTGTGAAACTAGTGCAAAAACATTGCACAACTAGTGCCAAAAAACAGTGCAGTCCCAAGCAAAAACAGTGCACAACTGGTTACCTACTGCTGAGATGAAAGCTTGGTATGCAGTTTCTACAGGTTCTAAGGCAGTGAATGTAGAGGCTAAGCATCCTCAAACTGCAACTGGAATGGAGCAGGCTTTTCCTGGGATCGTGAAACATACTGGAGCTTTGAATGCACCTGTGGATCGTGCTGCTTCTAGGTTTGGTGCTACTGATTATGCTACTGAAGGTGCAAATATTAAAGCTGCTACTGGATTTCATGACAAGGGAGATGATATAAACAACTGAAATAAGGATCTCGACGTGATATAAACACTGGGCAGCAGTCTGATGAAGGTCAGCAAATAGCTACTGTGATCGACGAGGATACAGGGGATATGGATATAGCTATTGCTGGGCAAAAACGCAATGCTGATGTGGTATCTTCAGGTGATCGTATAAATTTGCAAGAGGTTAATTTGAGTCGAGTAAGGACTAGGGTATATGCAGACTACAGGGACGAGGATGAGGTTGATTTGAGTCGAGTAAGGCCGAGGATACAGGGGTATATGCAGAATAATAGACCAGAGCAAGCAGCAAATATCTTTTGCCAAATGAAAAAGGATGGTATTAGACCTTACGATTTCACTTAATCATCGTTAGAAGTTTGTTCAACATTTTCAGTGGGCTCACCCCGAAGTGCATCCCAAAAGCATCCGCAACCATATTTTCTAGAATCAAGATTTGTATTCTCCAACGATCTACTACTTTCACCAACAACCATATTATGAAATATCCCACGACTACCATCGATCTCTCCATGATTAGTTCACACAAAGTAATTCTCTATAAACCCCTTCCTATAAAGATGAAGCTTAACTTCCTCCGGTTTTTCAAACTTCATACAGTCGCACCTGACACAAAGGCACCTAATTACTCCTTCACTTTGGTATGTGGAAGTGAAATTGCATGTCTAATGAAGTCATCAACCCCTTCTACAAAATCCTCCCGCAATCCCCGCCGATTAGGATAATTCTTATTGTGCATCCAAGTACGATGTTCCATCTATACAAATAAGACAAGAATAAATTAATTTATTCTACAATTATAAATTAATTAATTTTTTTTAGTTAATTCAAGATAATTATTTTTTTCTAATTACACCAACAATTAAATTATATTAAATATAATTAATAATAAACTAAAAGTTCAATTTATATCCTAAAAAATACAATTCCTATCCAAAAGGTTCAATTCACAAGAACAAATCCTAAAAACTAAAAGTTCAATTCATATCCTACGAGTTTAAACATAAATTAAAAGTTCAATTTATATCCTAAAAATTCAATCCATACCCAAAAGGTTCAGTTTATATCCCACAAGTTCAATTCACATCCTAAAAGTTCAATTCACAAGAACAAAACCTAAAAACTAAAAGTTTAATTCATATCTTACGAGTTTAAACATAAACTAAAAGTTAGGATTATATCCTAAAAATTCAACCCATACCCTAAAAGTTCGATTCACAAGAACTAATCCTAAACCCTAGATTCTAACTAAACTATTCAAGACAATACAAAGTTAATAATTCAATTCTAACTAAACTATTCAAGACAATAAAAACTCAAACATTCAATTTATACCATATGTAATCAATTAAATTATAACAAGACCTAAACCCTAGATTTATATAAAATACAATGTTAAATAATCAATTGAAACACTAATCAATTGAAACTAATTCAAAGCTAATAAACAAAACATTAGATTTATACACAAAAGACATAAGTTGTAATTCAAACCTAGAATATTTAGGAGGTGGAGAGGGAGAGGCAAGGCAGTATAACGACCCGACCGATCATTTTGTGTTATCGGACACCGTTCCCCTAAATGAAACTTTTCATAGCGGCTTATTATGGTTTATGACTTGTGGGGACTGGTGGCCCGGGATTCGGAGGTGTTTAGAGTGCTATAGGAACATTTGGTTCCTTAAGGTTGGCCTTTACGGCCAAGTTCGACTTTGGTCAACATTTTTAGTAAACGACCTCGGAATCGAGTTTCGACGATTCCGGTAGCTTCGTATGATGATTCCAGACCTGGGCGTATGTTCGGAATGGTTTTCTGATGACCCGGGAGCGTTTCGGCTCCCAATATTGAAATAAGAGTTCCTTAAGTTCCTATTATAGTTTGGGACGTGTTTTGCGATATCGAGGTCCGAACGAAATTCCGAGAGTGGGAATAGTTTTCTTATGTCATTTATGACTTGTCTGAAAAATTTGGTGTCATTTTGAGTTGTATAGGTCAGATTGACCCGTTGTTAGCGAAGTCTAGAAAACTTAAAGTTCCTAAGTTTGGTTCTAGGGGTTTTGAGGTGTGATTTTGAGTTTTAGCATTGTTTTGGGTGTTCCGAAGGCTCCAGCGAGTCCGTATATGATTTGGGACTTGTTGGTATATTTGGACGGGGGCTCGGGTAGGCCTAGGTGCCTCCCAGACACTACACGAGGCCAAACAAACCAGCTGAAATAGCTGTTGGTGCTCCTGTTCTGGTGTGACCGCAGGTGCGGTTGCCCAGTCGCAGGTGCAGGACTGCTCCTGCGGCCCCAGCCCCGCAGGTGCGACCCCAGCGGTCAGGCCAATTCTCGCAGGTGCGGACAAAGTTCCGCATGTGCGGTCTCCACTCTACAAGTGCGGGCCCAGGCTTCCTCGTCCATTTCCGCAGGTGTGAGCCTTGGCTCGCAGGTACGAGACCGCAGGTGCGGTCCTCGAGCCGCAGGTGTGGAAACACTGTTCAGACAGTGTGTTTTTATACACGGGATTTAAGTCATTTTCCTTATCTTCTTCTTCTTCCTTGGGGCGATTTTCACCATTTTAGAGGGGCAAACGAACTGGTTATTGAAGGTAAGTAAATTCTACTCTAATATTAGCTTCATGTATGGATTACTAGCTTAATTAACTACCTAAATTAGTGAAAAAATCAAGAATGGGGTAGTAACCTAGTGCTTTCGATAATTTGAGAATTTACCCGTGAATTAGCTATGAAATCAAGTAGAAATTATATATTAATGGTCCTTAGGCTATGGGTGAGTATTCCCTTCGAGAATTTTTGGAATCCGAGCATGTGGGTCCGGGGTTGGATTTTAGAATTTCTTCAAGAATGGCGAATTTGACTTAGTAGTAGGAGAATTTCCATACTTTGACATAAATTGACGAATTTGTATAACATTTGGCTAGTTTCGAGTCCTCGAGTGTAGAGTTCGGAGTTTTGGGCGCGTTCTTGGTCCGAGGAGTAGGTTCGACGTGAGGTGAGTCTCCTTTCTAACCTTGTAATGGTAAATTGTCCCCATAGGTGATTATAAATAATTGCATGTCCTTATTTGCGGGGGCTACGGACGCACGATGTGATGAGAGTCCGTGCGTAGCAACTACTATGTTATGTTGGGTAGTTCAAGGACTCACGAGCATGCTTATATGTGCCTTACATGTATTCCTAAACGTATTTTGAATTTCTTATTATCCTTTATTTGGCATGAGAATATTAGGAAGTTGTGGTCCATGATATATTGCTTAGGTTCTTGCCTTAAAGAATAGTCTCTGATAATTCTCTAAGAATTGATAATTTTATGTATTTATGCGGCACCACGTCACATGTATGATTCATGAGCGGAATAGCCCTACTATTATGTCAACCGCGTCGCATGTTCGATTCGCGAGCGGGGTAATAGATGCATCTACGATTTGAGTCGTTCGACCCTCGGCAGTGCACATTTATTTTTTCGCGACGTTTCGGCCGTACGTTTCTGGCCTATTATGTGTTGTATTATTTAATGGGAATTTGTTGTAATTGCACAAACTGGTTCATGTTAATAAGGGAATTTAGTACATTATGTGCTAGTGAAATTTGACATGCAAAGGTAAATACAACTATACTTGATGATTTATCTCTTTGAGATTTCTACGGCTGTTATGCCTGCCTAGTTCCTATTAAATCGTGTTATTTAGAACTGTTGACCCTAGTAAGTATCACGTCTACCTCTCGTCACTACCTCTTCGAGGTTAGGCGGGATACTCACTGGGTACATATTTGTTTATGTACTCATACTGCACTTCTGTACTAAATTGTACAGGTTCTGAGGCTGGTGCATATGGTTATCAGACCGGAGCTCGATTCTGATCTCAGTTGGACCCGACTTCACGGTGAGCTGCTTCTCCTGACGATCCTCGGCAGCACCTTGGAGTTTTTTTTTGCTTATTTCCCGTCTATTTCTTTCAGACAGTGGGATTGTATATTATGTTTTGTATATTCTGTTAGTATGCCCGTAGGACTTGTGACACTAGTTCCTGGCACACACGCAACTGTTATTGATTTCGGGTTGTACATATGTTGGCTCACGCCTCTTCATGACTGTTTTGATTAAAACTGGCTATTTATCCTTGTCGAATCGTGTTTAAGCTTTAAAAACTGAGTATATTTTAAAGTGTTTAATCTAATAAGAAAGAAATTTTAGTAAATTAAGAGTCGGCTTGCCTGACCCCGCTGTTGGGCACCATCACGACCTTGGTTAGGATTTTGAGTCGTGACAACATGGTATCAGAGCACTAGGCTCACATAGGTCTCACAAGTCACAGGCAAACCTAGTAGAGTCTTGCGGATCGGTATGGAGACGTCTGTACTTATCTTCGGGAGGGTATAGGGTGTTAGGAAAACCTCTCTTTATTTTCATTTTATCTTGCAGTCAATGGTTTACTAAATTTCGTTCTTCTATTCTCTCACAGATGGTGAGGACGCGTGCATCCGATGTTCCAGACCCGGGAGAGGCCGTTACCCCAATTGTTCGCGGTCATGGCAGAGGCCGAGGGAGGGCACCAGCCCGAGGTAGGGGACGAGGACGTCCTCGAGCTATTCCAGTGGTACCACCAGAGGACCCCACTATAGGGGAGCATGGTGAGGTTCCCCCAGCAGGTCCTGCTCCAGTAGACATTACGACGGCGCCAGGATTCCAGAAGATCATGGGTCGTATGATGCGATTCATGGACACTATGTCCCAGGCTGTTTTATTTCCAGCGGATCCTGCCACATCTTAGGCAGGAGGGGGGGATAGACCCCTACTGCCCAGGCTGCAGGCCAGACAACAGCACTTCCTCATACCCCGGGTACACTGCCCGTGGATGGATCCCAGCTAGTAGCAGCAGCACCTGAGCTCAGACCAGCTGCGGACGGTGATCCGCATAAGTTACTGGATAGATGGAACCAATTGCACCCTTCTATATTCGGGGGTGATAAGGGCGAGGATGCCCAGGACTTTATTGATAGGTGCAGGGACAAACTGCACAACATGAGGATACTGGAGTCCCATAGAGTAGACTTCACTATTTTCCAGCTTGAGGGCAGGGCCCGCAGATGGTGGCAGTCCTATATCCTGGGTAGACCAGCAGGTTCCCCTTCCATCACTTGAGAGAAGTTCACTCAGTTTTTCCTGGACATGTATATTCCACCCTCCGAGAGGGAAGAGCTACGATATCAGTTTGAGCAGCTGGAGTAGGGTAAGATGTCAGTGACAGATTACGAGACCAGGTTTTCTGAGTTGTCCCGTCATGCCCTTATGATATTGCCTACTGATGCTGAGAGAGTGCGGAGATTTGTAGCAGGGATGCACTCATGTATTAGGGCCAACATGGCCCGAGAGGTGGAGATGGGGACTCTCTATCAGCTTGTGGTCGAGATAGCTCGCCGGATTGAGGGTTATCGTTCGAGAGGCAGAGAGCAGGGTCAATAGGATAAGAGGGATAGATATTCAGGATATTTCAGAGGTGCCCCAGCCAGGGGTAGAGGTCAGTTCGTTAAAGGTCAGTCTAGCAGGCCTCCATATTCAGCTCCTTCGCTACCTCCCCGTGGTGCTCCAGTGAGGCCCTATTTCAGCGCCATGCCAGAGAGTTCCTACCGCCCACCAGCCATTCAGGGTTCCTCAGGCGGGTATTTCGGTCATCAGGGGTCTTCTATTCCTTACTTCAGTGCCATGCCGGAGAGTTCTCACTGACCCCTAGCTGTCCAGGGTCCTTCTTCAGGGCAGCAGGCCATGCCACTAGCCAGATGTTATGAGTGTGGGGATCCGGGCCATATGAGGAAGACTTGTCCCAGGCTTCGGGGCAAGGCCATTCAGTAGAGCTATCATCCTATATTTTCAGCATCGGCGGTTCGTCCACCTAGAGGTGGAGGGAAGACTGGTAAAGGTCGTCCCAAAGGTGGAGGTCAGGCAGGGGGAGCTCTACCGGCCCCTATTCATGCCAGCGGAGGTCATCCAACTCCTGTTCTTTCTGGAGGGGCTCAGTTTTCCAGTGCTCCAGCTAGATCCTATGCTATCCCGGCCAGATCAGATGCAGTAGCCTCAGACACCGTGATCACAGGTATTATTACAGTATGTGGTAGAGAGGCATCAGTGTTATTTGATCTAGGATCCACTTATTCCTATGTTTCGGTCTTATTTGCTTATTTTCTGGATGTCCCTCATGAGTCCTTGGGTTCTCCTATTTATGTGTCCACTCCCGTGGGCGATTCTGTGGTTGTAGACTGGATTTGTCGGTCCTGTGTGATTTCATTTTGTGGATTCGAGACTCGAGAGGATCTCTTATTGCTCGACATGGTTGATTTTGAGATTATTTTGGGCATGGATTGGCTATCTATTTATCATGTCGTGCTAGATTGCCATGCCAAGACAGTTACTTTAGCCATGCCCGAGTCGCCTAGGCTGGAGTGGAAAAGTTCCTCAGTTAGTACAGCCAGCCGGGTTATTTCATTCTTGAAAGCTCGACATATGGTCGAGAAGGGTTGTCTGGACTATTTTGCTTATGTGCGGAACACCACTGCCGAGTCTCTGACGATTGATTCAGTGCTAGTGGTTCGAGAGTTTGCTGATGTATTTCCTTCGGATCTTCCGGGCATGCCTCCGGATCGTGATATTGATTTCTGCATTGATTTAGCTTCAAGCACCCAGCCTATATCTATTCCTCTGTACCGTATGTCTCCGAAAGTGTTGAAGGAGTTGAAGGAGCAGCTTGAGGAGTTGTTAGCTAAGGGGTTTATCAGGCCAAGTGTATCGTCGTGGGGTGCTCCAGTTCTATTCGTGAAGAAAAGGATGGGTCCATGCGGATGTGTATTAATTACCACCAGTTGAACAAAGTTACCATTAAGAACAAGTATCCTTTTCCGCGCATCGATGATTTGTTTGACCAGTTTCAGGGTGCTCGTGTGTTTTCTAAGATTGATTTGAGATCGGGGTATCATCAGTTGAGGATTCGGGCTTCAGATATTCCGAAGACTACTTTTCGTACGAGATATGGCCATTATGAGTTCCTGGTGATGTCCTTTGGCTTGACTAATGCCCCAGCAGCATTCATGGACTTGATGAATAGTGTGTTCAGGCCGTATATTGATTCATTTGTCATTGTCTTCATTGATTACATTTTGATGTACTCACGTAACCTGGGGGAGCACGAGCAGCATTTGAGAGTTGTGCTCCAGACTTTGCGAGAACAGAAGCTATATGCTAAGTTCTCCAAGTGTGAGTTTTGGTTGGATTACGTGGAATTCTTGGGTCATGTGGTATCCGAAGAGGGTATCAAGGTCGATCCTTAGAAGGTTGAGGCGGTTCAGAGTTGGTCGCGTCCTACTTCAGCTACAGAGATCAGGAGCTTTTTGGGCCTAGCAGGCTATTATCGTTGATTTGTGGACGAGTTCTCTTCTATTGCAGCTCCATTGACTAGATTGACTCAGAAGAATGCCCGTTTCGATGGTCTGACGAGTGTGAGGCGAGCTTCCAGATGCTCAAGGCAGCATTGACCTCAGCACCAGTTCTAGTATTGCCTTCCGGTTCTGGGATGTATACAATATATTGCTACGCTTCGCGCGTTGGCTTGGGGTGTGTATTGATGCAGGAGGGGAGAGTTATTTCTTATTCTTCACGCCAGTTGAAGGTTCATGAGAAGAATTACCCTGTGCACGATTTGGAGTTGGCGGCGATTGTTCATGCTCTTAAGATTTGGAGGCACTACTTGTATGGAGTGTCCGGTGAGGTTTATACAGACCACTGTAGTTTACAACACTTGTTCAAGCAGAAGGATCTTAATTTGAGGCAGCTCAGGTAGCTTTAGTTGTTGAAGGATTATGATATCACCATTCTTTATCACCCGGGCAAGGTAAATGTGGTAGCAGATGCGTTGAGCAGGAAGGCGGAGAGTATGGGTAGCTTGGCTTATATTGCAGTAGAGGAGAGAACTCTAGCCTTGGACATTCAGTCCTTGGCTAATCGCCTGGTGAGATTAGACCTTTCATAGCCTCGTTGAGTTCTTGCATATGTGGTTGCTCAGTCTTCGTTATTGGGGGAGATTAAGGCTCGGTAGTATGATGATCCGTGTTTGGCTGAGCTACGAGAGACAGTGGTTAGGGTAGGGCCAAAGAGGTTATCATTGGCGAGGATGGTGTTTTGAGACTTCAGGGCCGCTTATTTGTTCCTAATGTTGATGGCCTGAGGAGAGGATTCTAGAAGAGGCACACAGTTCTCTGCATTCTGTCCATCCTGGTGCTACGAAGATGTATCGTGATTTGAAGAAGCATTTCTGGTGGAGGCGGATGAAGAAGGACATTGTGGAGTATGTGGCTAGGTGTCTTAATTTCCAGCAGGTGAAGTATGAGCACTAGAGGCCAGGAGGCCTACTTCAGCAGATGCCCATTCCTGAGTAGAAATTAGAGCGCATTACTATGGACTTCGTGGTTGGGTTGCCTCGGACTTTGCGGAAGGTTGACGCAGTTTGGGTCATTGTGGATAGATTGACCAAATTGGCGCATTCCATTCCAGTAGCTACTACTTATACTTCTAAGAGGTTGGCCCAGATCTACATTCGGGAGATATTCCGGTTGCATGGTGTGCCGGTGTCCATTATATCGGATCGAGGTCCTTAGTTCACCTCGCACTTCTTGAGGACATTACATAGTGAGATGGGCAACCATATAGACCTAAGCACAGATTTCACCCTCAGACTGATGGTCAGTCGCAGCGTACAATTCAGATATTGGAGGACATGCTCAGGGCATGTGTGATTGACTTCGGAGGTCAGTGGGACCAGTTCTTGCCTTTGGCCGAGTTTTCTTACAATAATAGTTATCAGTCCAGCATTAAGATGGCACCATTTGAGGCTTTGTATGGTCGGCGATGTTGTTCTCCTATCGGGTGGTTTGAGCCTGGCGAGGCTAAGTTGTATGGCACCGACCTGGTGAGGGATGCTTTGGAGAAAGTGAAGTTGATTCAGGAGAGGCTCCGCACAGCACAGTCCAGACATAAGAGTTACGCGGATCAGAGGGCGCGTGATGTATCATTTATGGAGGGAGATAGGGTCATGTTGAAAGTCTCGCCTATGAAAGGTATTATGAGGTTTGGGAAGAAGGGCAAGCTAAGCCCGAGGTTTATAAGTCCCTTCGAGGTGTTGAGGCGACTTGGGTAGGTTGCTTATGAGCTGGCCTTACCTCCCAGTTTATCAGGAGTTCATCCAGTTTTTCATGTATCCATGCTCCGAAAGTACCACGCCGACTTCTCTCACGTGGTTGATTTCAGTACTATTCAGTTGGATGAGAGGTTGGGCTACGAGGAGGAGCCAGTTGCTATTATTAATAGAAAGGACCGCCAGTTGAGGTCCAAGAGAGTTTCTATCGTAAAGGTCCAGTGGAAGGTCCAACCAGTCGAGGAGGCGACCTGGGAGTCCTAGGAGGACATTCAGAGTAGATATCCACACTTATTCAGCACTTCAGATATGATTCTAGACCCGTTCAAAGTCAAATGTTTGTTTAAGAGGTGGAGATGTAACGAACCGACCGTTCATTTTGTGTTATCGGACCCCGTTCCCCTAAATGAAGCTTCCCATAGCGGCTTATTATGGTTTATAACTTGCGGGGACTGGTGGTCCGGAATTCGGAGGTGTTTAGAGTGCTATAGGAACGTTTGGTTCCTTAAGGTTGGCCTTTAAGGCCAAGTTTGACTTCGGTCAATATGTTTAGTAAACGACCTCGGAATTGAGTTTCAACGATTCCGGTAGCTTTGTATGATGATTCCGAACCTGGGCGTATGTTATGAATGAGTTTCTGATGACCCGGGAGCGTTTCGGCGCCCAATATTGAAATAAGAGTTCCTTAAGTTCCTATTATGGTTTGGGACGTGTTTTGCGATATCGAGGTCCGAACGGAATTTCGAGACCGGGAATAGTTCTATTATGTCATTTATGTCTTGCCTGCAAAATTTGGTGTCATTCTGAGTTGTATAGGTCAGACCGGCGCGTTGTTAGCAAAGTCTAGAAAACTTAAAGTTACTAAGTTTGGTTCTAGGGGTTTCGAGGTATGATTTTTTTGATTTTTAGTGTTGTTTTGGGCGTTCCGAAGGCTCGAGCGAGTCCGTATTATGATTTGGGACTTGTTGGTATATTTGTACTGGGGCTCGGGTGGGCCCAGGGGCCTCCCAGACACCACACGAGTCCAAAACAACCAGCTGAAATAGTTGCTGGTGCACCTGTTCTGGTGTGACCGCAGGTGCGGTTTCCCAGTCGCAGGTGCGGGACCGCTCCTGCGGCCCCAGCCTCGCAAGTTGAACCCCAGCGTTCAGGCCAATTCTCGCAGGTGTGGACAAAGTTCTGCAGAAGCAGAGCCGCAGGTGTGGTCTCCACTCCGTAGGTGCGGGCCCAGCCTTCCTCGTCCATTTCCGCAGGTGCGAGCCTTGGCTCGCAGGTGCGGTCCTTGAGCCGCAGGTGCGGAAACACTGTTCAGACAATGTATTTTTATACACGGGATTTAAGTCATTTTCCCTATCTACTTCTTCTTCCTTGGGGCGATTTCCACCATTTTAGAGGGGCAAACAACCTGGTTATTGAAGGTAAGTAAATCTACTCTAATATTAGCTTCATGCATGGATTACTAGCTTAATTAACTACCTAAATTAGTTAAAAAATCAAGAATGCGGTAGTAACCTAGGGCTTTCGATAATTTGAGAATTTACCGTGAATTAGCTATGAAATCAAATAGAAACTATGTATTAATGGTCCTTAGGCTATGGGTGAGTATTCCCTTCGAGAATTTTTTGAATCTGAGCATGTGGGCCAGGGGTTGGATTTTAGAATTTCTTCAAGAATGGCGAATTTGCTTAGTAGTAGGAGAATTTTCATACTTTGAGCATAAATTGACGAATTTGTATAACATTTGGCTAGTTTCGAGTCCTCGGGTGTAGAGTTCGGAGTTTCGGGCGTGTTCTTGGTCCGTGGAGTAGGAAGTTGTGGTCCATGATATATTGTTTAGGTTCTTTCCTTAAAGAATAATCTCTGATAATTCCCTAAGAATTGATAATTTATGTATGTATGCGGAACCACGTCATATGTATGATTCGTGAGCAGAATAGCCCTACTATTATGTCAACCCCGTCGCATGTTCGATTCGCGAGCGGCGTAAAAGATGCATCTATGGTTCGAGCCGTTCGACCCTCGGCAGTGCACATTTATTTTTTCCCGACGTTTCGGCCGTACGTTTCCGACCTATTATGTGATGTATTATTTACTGGGAATTTGTTGTAATTGTACAAACTGGTTCATGTTAATAAGGGAATTAGTACATTATGTGCTAGTGAAATTTGACATGCAAAGGTAAATACAACTATACTTGATGATTTATCTCTTTGTGATTTCTACGACTGTTATGCCTGCCTAGTTCCTGTTAAATCATTTTATTTAGAACTGTTGACCCTAGTAAGTATCACGTCTACCTCTCATCACTACCTCTTCGAGGTTAGGCGGGATACTCACTGGGTACATATTTGTTTATGTACTCATGCTGCACTTCTGTACCAAATTGTACAGGTTCTGAGGCTGGTGCATCTGGTTATCAGACCGGAGCTCGATTCTGATCTCAGTTGGACCCGACTTCACGGTGAGCTGCTTCTCCTGACGATCCTCGGCAGCACCTTGGAGTTTTCTTTTGCTTATTTCCCGTCTATTCCTTTCTGACAGTGGGATAGTATATTATGTTTTGTATATTCTGTTAGTATGCCCGTTGGACTTGTGACACTAGTTCCTGGAACACACACATCTGTTATGGATTTCGGGTTGTACATATGTTGGCTCACGCCTCTTCATGACTGTTTTGATTCAAACTGGCTATTTATCCTTGTCGAATCGTGTTTAAGCTTTAAAAATTGAGTATATTTTAAAGTGTTTAATCTAATAAAAAGAACCTTTAGCAAATTAAGAGACGCTTGCCTGACCCCACTGTTGGGCGCCATCGCGACCTCGAATAGGATTTTGGATCGTGACAGGCAGTGGCAGTGGAGGCGGCAGTGGTGACGGCACGGCGGCAGCTGAGCGGTGGCGACGCGGGGTGGGGATTGGGATTTGTGGGAGGAAAATAAAGAAGGATATGGGGGAGGTATTGAGTGGGAGTTAAGGGAATTTTGAGAAGAGAGGTATGAAAAATGGGGGGAAGGCTGTATATTTTAAGTCTGTTTTTCAGACTTACCGACCAAAGTTGGTCGGTAATTAAGTGTTGATCATTTGACCAAATACCGACCAATTTTGGTCGGTTATTTTTAAAAAAAAATCTTTTTTTTGTTTTTATTTCTTAAAATATTATAAGCTATAGAAAATTATTATAAACTATAAAAAAAAATTATTTTTAACCATAAACATTTATTTTATTTAACTATACAATTATTATAAATAATTAAATATTATAAGCATAATCTTTACAAAAAATTATATTAACTAGGTAAGTACTTTTAATAGATTATAATAGCATCTATGTAAGTAAATTTTCTAAGTTATATTTAAGTATATGAGCAATTTCACACACACACATACACTATATTGTAATTGATGATCAATCTTATACATTACTACGTACGAATAATTAATCAATTGATAAATCAATATAATATTATTCTATTTTAGGTCGAGACGTTTTATTTTTTATATTAATCGATATAGGTCAAAACGTTTTGTTTTTAATATTCATCGATGCATCTAAATAAGTTATAAGTCGGTGAATCAATTTACAAGTCTATCAATCCCTAAAAGAACCCGACCCTGTATTCCTAGCGCTTCGTGTTCTTATATATATACGGCTCTCTCTCTCTCTCTATCTCTCTCTCTATCTCTCTCTCTATATATATATATATATATACATATATACATACATAGCTTGTTATATATAGTATATGTTGGTGTGTGTATATATATAGCGCACACACTTCGTTGTGCTACTTTAACTACATATATATAGCATGTTATAATATATGTTAGTGTATTCATTATTTGTATTAAAATAGAGTTAACGGATTACATTCATTCATCATTAATAATGCATGACATAAATAAATCGATATAGGTCGAGACGTTTTGTTTTTTATATTAATCGATATAGGTTAAAACGTTTTGTTTTTAATATTCATCGATGCATCTAAGTAAGTTATAAGTCGATGAATCAATTTACAAGTCTATCAACCCCTAAAAGAACCCGACCTTGTGTTCCTAGCGCTTCGTGTTCTTATATATATACAGCTATACCTATATATATAGCTTGTTATATATAGTATATGTTAGTGTGTGTGTATATATATAAAACACACACTTCGTTGTGCTACTTTAACTACATATATATAGCATGTTATAGTATATGTTAGTGTATTCATTATTTGTATCACAAAAGAGTTAACGGATTACACTCATTCATCACTAATGCGTGACATAAATTAATCGACATAGGTCGAGACGTTTTTTTTTTTACTATTAATAAATATAGGTCAAACGTTTTATTTTTAATATTCAACGACGCATCTAAGTAAGTTATAAGTCGATATATCAATTTACAAGTCTATCAATCCTTATAAGAACTCGACCCTGTGTTCCTAGCGCTTCATGTTCTTATATATATACGGCTATACCTATATATATATATAGCTTGTTATAGTATATGTTAGTGTGTGTATATATATAGCACACACACTTTGTTGTGCTACTTTAACTACATATATATAGCATGTTATAATATATGTTAGTGTATTCATTATTTGTATTACAAAAGTGTTAACGGATTACATTTATATTATTTAGATAGTAAATATAAAGTAATTTTTAATTTTGACCAATGTTGACCTAATAACCGACCAACTTTGGCCGATTATTTTTCAGAAATTAAAACATACCGACCAAAGTTGGTCGGTAAATGCTTCCCCTGTATTAACCGACCAACGTTGGTCGGTAATTTGAAATAAAATTTCTTTATATTTTATAAAACATTTTTTATAATAATATAACTATTAAAATTTTAAAAATTGGGTCCACATTACCGACCAAAGTTGGTCGGTAATGTGAAAGTTTCTTTGACTAAGCAAGTCTGACCAGCTCGGTCAACTTGTTGACCAACTAACCGACCAACTTTGGTCGGTATTTTATTTAAAATAAATGTAAAATATTTTTCTCCCTGTTTCCGACCAACTTTGGTCGCTTTTCTTGACAAACCAATTTTGGTCGGTAATTACCGGATTTCTAGTAGTGGAAGGTGGATTGTAGCCTTGTATAAGTATATGGGAACTTGAGGATGATTACAGAATGGGGAAATGGACATTGGTGCACGAGAGAACCATCCCTACAAACAAGGCGTTAAGAATCCCCTGCGAGCATCGTGATACCAAGAATAGGATTTCTGTAACGGCCCGATTGGTCGTTTGGTGTTATAGAACCTCGTTCCCCTAAATGAGACTTCCTGTATTTACTTTTACTAATTTATAACTTGCAGGGATGGTTGGTTCGGGATTTGGAGGAGTTTGGGGTGGTATAGGAACACTTAGTTCCTTAAGGTTGGCCTTAAATGACAAGTTTGAGTTCGGTCAACATTTTTAGTAAACGAACCCGAAATCGAGGTTTGAAAGTTCCAATAGGTTCGTATGATGATTTCGGACTTAGGCATATATTCGGAACGGGCTTCTGATGACCCGGGAGCGTTTCAGCGCAAAATAGTGAAATATGGTTCCTTAAGTTCAAAAATTGAGGTTTGGAGCGGGGTTTTGTGTTATCAAGATCCGAACGGAATTCTGAGACCGGGAATAGTTCTTTCATGTCATTTATAACTTTCTCACAAAATTTGTTGTCATTCCGAGTAGTATAGGTGTGTTTCAGCATGTTGAAAGCGAATTCAAGAACTTAAAGTTCTTAAGTTGGATTTAGTAGGTTTTGAGGTATGATTCTTGGATTTAGTGTTGTTTCAGACGTTCCGAAGGCTCGAGCGAGTTTGTATTATGATTTAGAACTTGTTCGCATATTTGGACGGGGCCTCGGGTGGGCCCGGATGCAATTCAGACATCGCGCGAGGCAAACCAAGCCCAAAAAGAGCTGCTGGTGCACCATATCTGGTGCGACCGCACCTGCGAAGGATCAGCCGCAGGTGCGAGACTGCAGGTGCGGTCGAGGCCTCGCAGGTGCGAGACCGAAGGTGCGGTCGAAGCCTCGCAGGTGTGGCCGTAGAGGGGCTGCCCATTTTTTGCAGATGCGGGCCTATTCCCGCAAAAGCGGAGCCGCAGATGCGGGCTCCATTCCGCAGGTGCGATGCCTGGCTATTTTCTCCTCTTCCGCAGGTGCGTCCTCGAGCGGTAGGTGCGCAAGTCCTGGAGGCAGTGAAGTTGTTTTAAGTGCGGGATTTAGACATTTTAGGCCATTTTCTTCATCTTGGGATGATTTGGGGAGCTTTCAAAAGGGATATTCGACCTAGCATCGTGAGGTAAGTTAATTCCTACTTGAAAGTGAGATTTATACTTGAGTTTTAGGTAGATTAACACACCAAAAATTGTGGAAATCATGGTTTAGAGTAAAAACTTAGGGTTTTGAGAAAAATAAGTTTTAAACTAGAAATTTGTTATGGAATCATGCAAAAACTATATAATATTGATCCTTAGGTTATGGGTAACTATTTCCCTTGAAAATTTCCGGACCGTGTGGGCCCAGGGGTACATTTTAGGATTTTTCAAACTAGGTTGAGATAATTACTTAAATAGGTTGGACTTTTGAGGATAGATTGATTTATTTATATAATATTTGGCTAGTTTCGGTTCCTTGGGCGACGAATTTGGAGATTTGGGCGCATTCTTGACCCGGGAAGTAGGCCTGAAACGAGGTAAGTCTCCTTTCTAACTTTGTAAGAGGGAATTGTCCCCACAGGTGAAGTAATTAACTATGTGTCATTATTTGTGGGGACAACGTACGTACGAGGTGGCGAGAGTCCGTGCGTAGTGACTTTTCTTGTTATGTACGGATAGTTAGGTTCACTCCATGCCTTGTGAATTCCGTTAATTAAATTATATG
Organism: Nicotiana paniculata; assembly: GCA_005239505.1. Taxonomy (NCBI): domain Eukaryota; kingdom Viridiplantae; phylum Streptophyta; class Magnoliopsida; order Solanales; family Solanaceae; genus Nicotiana; species Nicotiana paniculata. The sequence continues at coordinate 31,296 of ML340986.1, read as the reverse complement.
CCTTATGATTTCCTTGTACGAAATCTTGTTTTCAAGAAATCCTAAAACTTAATGTTTTCAAACGAATTGTTATTTTGGAAAAGGATTTAAAGAAAAATGTTGTGTTTATGTGTGGCCGCTTCGCAAATTTATATTCCGCGAGCGGAGCGATTCTTTCCAATACTCTCATGGGAGCACGGAAGGTTAATAGGTGCATCTATGGTTCATGCCATTCAACCTTTCGACAGTGCACATTTATTTTTATGTTGGCTCAGACCGTACTCCTTGACACATTATTGCGCATGCTACCTGCTTGATATAATTCATAACTTTTAAACTGTTATATGTCTTGGAAGACAAATTGTAATTGTATGTTGGAGTTTCGCCACGTAAATAGGTTTTGTGAGTATGTTCGACATTCATTATTTTACTATTCATGTGTACTTGTTATTCATGTTGAATTATACATCTAAATATACTGATTGGACCTAGTGAGCGTCAAGTTGACCTCTCGTCACTACTTCTTCGAGATTAGACTTGATTCTTACTGGGTACATATTATTTATGTACTCATGCTACGCATTTGTACTTAATTGTACAGGTTCTGAGGCAGGTGCATCTAGTTACCAGTCCGGAGCTCGTCCCTGATTTCACGTGGTTCGAGGCTTCAAGGTGAGCTGCTTCTCTTGATGCCGTTCAGCTGCACTCTAGAGTCTCTCTTTTGCTATTTTTTCTATCTCTTCTTAGACAGTAGGATAGTTCTTTTATTCTTTTGATTCTACTCTATTAGATGCATGTAGACTTGTGAAACTAGTTCCTGACACACACATTTGGTAGACTATTCTTTTGGTGATGTAATTGATTAAATCTGATTTTTGGTCTTCGTAACTTAATTGCCCTGCTATGTGTTATATTCCATGCTTTGTGGCTAAATTATTTTGAGATTAGAAAAGCATTTAATAGAAAACAAACTGAACTCACTAGATAATTAAGTTCGGCTTGCCTGACAACTGTGTTGGGCGCCATCGCAACCTGGATTAGGATTTGGGTCGTGAAAACATGGTATCAGAGCTCTAGGTTCACGTAGGTCTCACAAATTACATGCAAACCTAATAGAGTCTTGCGGATCAGTATGGAGACGTCCGTATTTATCTTCGGGAGGCTATAGAGTGTTAGGAAATCTCTCTTTACTCATCTTCTATCGTGCAGTTGATAGTATGCTAATCTCACTCTTCTATTCTCTCACATATGGTGAGGACGCGTACAACCGATCCAGACCCGGGAGGGGACTATACCTCCGCCGTTAGAGGCCGTGGAAGAGGTCGGTGGAGGGCACCGACCCGAGGTAGGGGACGAGGGCGTCCCAAAGCTGCCCTAGTTGCACCGCCAGTGGATCCAACAGAGGATCCTATCACTGAGGAGCAGGGCGAGGCGCCCGCAACAGATCCTGCCCCGTTAGACTTCATGATGGCGCCAGGATTTCAGGAGGTTATGGGCCATATGATGCGGTTCATGGATACTATGACTCAGGCTGGTATCCAGCGGACCTGGCCATATCCCAGGAAAGAGGGGGAGCACAGACCCCTACTGCCCAAGCATGCAACTGCAGTTTATCAGACCCTGGGTACACTGCCCGCGGGTGGGGTTCATCCAGTAGCAGCAGCAACTCCTGAGCCCAGACCAGCTGCGGACGGTGATCCGCAGAAGCTATTAGACAGATGGACCAGACTACACCCTCCTGTCTTCGGAGGCGATTGTCATGAGGATGCTCAGGATCTTATTGACAGGCGCAGGGACAGACTGCACAACATGAGGATACTAGAGTCCCATGGAGTAGACTTCACTACTTTCCAGCTAGAGGAAGGGCCCGTAGATGGTGGCAGTCTTATGTTCATGGCAGACCGGCGGATTCTCCTCCTATCACTTGGGAGTAGTTCACTCAGCTATTCCTGGACAGGTGTATTCCATCCTCTGAGAGGGAAGAGCTGCGGTATCAGTTTGAGCAGCTAGAGCAAGGTCAGATGTCAGTGACCGACTACGAGGTTAGGTTTTTTGAGTTGTCTCGTCATGTACTTATGATACTTCCTACTGACGCAGAGAGAGTGCAAAGATTTTTAGCTAGGTTGCACTTAGGTATTAGCGCCAACATGGCCCGAGAGGTGGAGATGGGGACTCCTTAGCAGCTTGTAGTAGAGATTGCTCGCAGGATTGAGGGTTATTGATCGAGGAGCAGAGAGCAGGGACAACAGGATAAGAGAGCTCGATTTTTCTGGAGATTTTAGAGGTGCTCCAGCTAGGGGCAGAGGTCAGTTCGGCAGGGGCCAACCTAGTAGGCCTCCATATTCAGCACCCCCAGTACCTCCTTGAGGTGTTCCGGTGAAACCTTATTCAGCGCGATGCCAGAGAGTTCTTATCGCCCACCAGCCATTCAGGGTTCCTCCGGCGGGTATTCTTGTCATCAGGGACCTCCTAGCTCTTAATTCAGTGTTATGCCAGAGAATTCATACCGCCCTCCAGCTATTCAGGGTTCTTCTTCAGGGCCACATGCTATGGTGCCGAGAGGTTGCTATGAGTGTGGGGATACAGGTCACATGAAGAGGTTTTGTCCCAGGCTTCGGGGCAAGGCAGTGCAATAGAGTCACCAGCCTATGGTTTCAGCACCGGCGGCCCGACCAACTAGAGGTGGAGGACAGGCTGGTAGGGGTCGTCCTAGAGGTGGAGGCCAGGCAGGGGGAGCCCAATCAGCTCCTATCCATTCAGGTGGAGGTCAGTCATCTGGCGTTCCAACCAGATTCTATGCTTTCGCGGCCAGACCAGATGCAGTGGCCTCAGATGCCATGATCACATGTATTATTTCACTATGCGGTAGGGATGCTTCGGTATTATTTGATCCAAGATCCACTTATTCATATGTACCAACCCTGTTTGCTCATTTCTTGGATATTCCTCGTGAGTCTTTGGGTACTCCTGTTTATGTGTTCACTCATGTGGGCGATTTTGTGGTTGTGGACCGGATTTATCGGCCATGTGTGGTTACATTATGCGGGTTCGAGACCATAACAGACCTCCTATTGCTCGATATGACTGATTTTGAGGTCATCCTGGGCATGGATTGCTTATCCCCTTATCACGCTGTCCTAGATTGCCATGCCAAGACGGTTACTCTGGCCATGCCTGAGTTGCCGAGATTGGAGTGGAGAGGTTCCTCAGTCAGTGAATCCAGTCGGGTTGTTTCTTTCCTGAAGGCTCGACGTATGGTCAAGAAAGGTTGTTTGACTTATCTTTCTTATGTGCGGGACACCACCGCCGAGTCTCCGGCGATTGATTTAGTGTCAGTAGTTCGAGAGTTTGCTGATGTATTTCCTTCAGACCTTCCAGGCATGCCACCGGATCGTGACATTGATTTTTGCATTGACTTAGATCCAGGTACCCAGCCTATATCTATTCCCCCACACAGTATGGCTCCAAAATAATTAAAGAAATTGAAAGAACAACTTGAAGAGTTGTTAGCTAAGGGGTTTATCAGACCGAGTGTATTGCCTTGGGGTGCTCCAGTATTGATTGTGAAGAAGAAGGATGGGACTATGCAGATGTGTATTGACTACCGCCAGTTGAACAAAGTCACCATCAAGAACAAGTACCCGTTGCCGCGTATCGATGATTTGTTTGACCAGTTGCAGGGTGCTCGAGTGTTTTCTAAGATTGAATTGAGATCAGGGTACCATCAGCTGAAGATTCGGGACTCGAATGTTCCGAAGACTGCCTTCCGTATGAGATATGGTCATTACGAGTTCCTAGTGATGTCCTTTGGCTTGACTAATGCTCCCGCAATATTTATGGATTTGATGAACAGGGTGTTCGGGCCTCATACTGATTCTTTTGTTATTGTCTTCATTGATGACATTATGATTTACTCACGCAACCTGGGGGAGCACGAGCAACATTTGAGACTATTGCTCCAGACTTTGCGAGAATAAAAGTTGTACACTAAGCTCTCTAAGTGTGAGCTCTGGTTAGATTCTGTGGAATTCTTGGGACACGTGGTATCTGGAGAGGGTATCAAGGTGGATCCTAAGAAGATTGAGGCAGTTCAGAATTGGCCACGCCCTACTTCGGCGACAGAGATCAGGAGCTTCTTGGGTCTGGCAGGTTATTATCGCCGGTTTGTGGAGGGTTTTCGTCCATTGCAGCCCCTCTGACTAGATTGACCCAGAAGGGTGCCCCATTTCGATGGTCCAATGAGTGTGAGGCGAGTTTCTAGAAGCTCAAGATAGCTTCGACCACATCATCAGTTCTAGTGTTGCCTTCTGGTTCGGCGATGTATACAGTTTATTGCAACACTTCACGCGTTGGTTTGGGATGTGTATTGATGCAGGAGGGGCGAGTTATTGCATATGCTTCACATCAGCTGAAGGTTCATGAAAATAATTATCCTGTGCACGATTTGGAGTTGGCGGCGATTGTTCATGCTCTTAAGATTTGGAGGCACTACTTGTATGGGGTGTCTTGTGAAGTTTATACAGACCACCGCAGTTTGCAGCACTTGTTCAAGCAGAGGGATCTTAATTTGAGGCAGCGTAGATGGCTTAAGTTTCTGAAAGATTATGACATTACTATTCTTTATCATCCGGGCAAGGCGAATGTGGTTGCAGATGCCTTAAGCAGGAAGGCGGAGAGTATGGGTAGCTTGGCTTTCATTTCAGCAGAGGAGAGACCTCTAGCTTTGGACATTCATTCCTTGTCTAATCACCTGGTGAGGTTGGACCTTTCAGAGCCCAGCCGAGTTCTTGCTCGTGTTGTTGCTCAGTCTTCATTATTGGGGGAGATCAAGGCTCGGCATGTTGATGATCCGCACTTGGCAGTTCTCCGGGAGACAGTGTTACAGGGTGGTGCCAAGGAGGTTTCTATTGGCGAGGATGGTGTTCTGAGACTTCAGGGTTGCTCATGTGTCCCTAATATTGACGGCCTGAGGGAGAGGTTCTAGAGGAGGCACATAGTTCCAGGTATTCTATTCATCCGGGTGCTACGAAGATGTATCGTGACCTGAGGCAGCATTACTGGTGGAGGCGGATGAATAAGGAAATAGTGGAGTATGTCTAGATGTCTAAATTGTCAGCAGGTTAAGTATGAGCACCAGAGGCCAAGAGGCCTACTTCAACAGATGCCTATACCTAAGTGGAAATGGGAGCACATCATTATGGACTTCGTAGTTGGGTTGCGTCGGACCTTGCAGAAGGTTGATGCGGTTTGAGTTATTGTGGAGAGGTTGACCAAGTCGGCACATTTCTACTTCAGAGAGGTTGGCCCAGATCTACATTCAGGAGATAGTTCGGTTGCACGGTGTTTCTGTGTCCATTATATCAGATCGAGGTCCTCAGTTCACCTTGCACTTCTGGAGAGCAGTATAGAGTGAGTTAGGCACCCGGGTATATCTCAGCACAACATTCCATCCTCAGACCGACGGGCGTCAAAGCGGACAGTTCAAATATTGGAGGACATGCTCAGAGCATGTGTGATTGACTTTGGAGGGCAGTGGGACCAATTCTTGCCTTTGGCCGAGTTTTCTTATAATAACAGTTATCAGTCCAGCATTGATATGGCTCTATTTGAGGCCTTGTATGGTCGGCGATGTCGTTCTCTCATCGGGTGGTTTGAGTCTGGAGAGGCTAAGTTATATGGCACTGACCTGGTGAAGGATGCCTTGGAGAAATTAAAGTTGATATAGGAGAGTCTTCGCACAGCACAGTCCAGACAGAAGAGTTACGCGGATCAGAAGGCGCGTGATGTATCATTTATGGTCGGCGAGAAGGTCATGTTGAAAGTCTCGCCGATGAAGGGTATTATGAGGTTTGGAAAGAAGGGCAAGCTGACCCCAAGGTTTATAGGTCCATTTGAGGTGTTGAGGCAAGTTGGGGAGGTTGCTTATGAGCTCGCTTTACCTCCCAGTTTATCAGGAGTTCATCCGGTATTTCATGTGTCCATGCTTCGGAGGTACCACACCGACTTCTCTCACGTGATAGGCTTCAACACCATTCAGCTAGACGAGAGATTGGGTTATGAGGAGTAGCCAGTTGCTATCATCGACAAGCAGCATCGCCAGTTGAGGTCCAAGAGGGTTTTTATCGTAAAGGTCCAGTGGAGAGGCCAACTAGTCAGGAGGCGACTTGGGACCGAGGAGGACATGTGGAGCATATATCCACACTTATTCAGCACTCCAGGTATGATTCTAGACCCGTTCGAGGACGAACGTTTGTTTAAGAGGTGGAGAATATAATGAACCGACCAGTCGTTTGGTGTCCTAGAACCTCGTACCCCTAAATGAGAATTTCTGTATTTGCTTTTACTGATTTATAACTTGCGGGGATGGTTGGTTCAGGATTTGGAGGAGTTTAGGGTGGTATAGGAATATTTAGTTCCTTAAGGTTGGCCTTAAAGGCCAAGTTTGACTTCAGCCAACATTTTTAGTAAACGACTCCGGAATCGAGGTTTGAAAGTTCCAGTAGGTTCGTATGATGATTTCGGACTTAGGCGTATGTTCGGAACGGGTTTCTGATGACCCGGGAGTGTTTCGGCGCCAAATAGTGAAATATGATTCCTTAAGTTCAAAAATTGAGGTTTGGAGCGTGTTTTTGTGTTATCGAGGTCCGAACGGAATTCCGAGACCGGGAATAGTTTTGTCATGTCATTTATGACTTTCTCGCAAAATTTGGTGTCATTCCGAGTAGTATAGGTGTGTTTCGGCATGTTGAAAGCGAATTCAAGAACTTAAAGTTCTTAAGTTGGATTTAGTAGGTTTTGAGGTATGATTCTTATATTTAGTGTTGTTTCGGACGTTCCGAAGGCTCGAGCGAGTCCGTATTATGATTTAAAACTTGTTGGTGTATTTGGACGGGACCTCGGGTGGGCCCGGATGTCATTCAGACATCGCGCGAGGCAAACCAAGCTCAAAAAGAGTTGCTGGTGCACCATATCTGGTGCGACCGCACCCGCGAAGAATCAGTCGCAGGTGCGAGACCGCAAGTGCGGCCGTAGAGGGGCTGCCCATTTTCTGCAGATGCGGGCCTATTCCTGCAGAAGCTGAGCCGCAGATGGGAGCTCTGTTCCGCAGGTGCGATGCCTGGCCATTTTCTCCTCTTCCGCATGTGCGGTCCTCGAGCCGCGGGTGCGAAAGTCCTGGAGGCAGTGAAGTTGTTTTAAGTGCGGGATTTAGACATTTTAGGCCATTTTCTTCATCTTGAGACGATTTGGGGAGCTTTCAAAATGGAGATTCGACTAGCATCATGAGATAAGTTAATTCCTACTTGAAAGTGAGATTTATACTTGAGTTTTAGGTAGATTAACACACCAAAAATTGTGGAAATCATGGTTTAGAGTAAAAATTTAGGGTTTTGAGAAAAATAAGTTTTAAACAAGAAATTTATTATGGAATCATACAAAAACTATATCATTGATCCGTAGGTTATGGGTAACTATTTTCCTTGAAAATTTCCGGACCATGTGGGCCCGGGGTACATTTTAGGATTTTTCAAACTAGGTTGAGATAATTACTTAAATAGGGGAATTTTGGACTTTTGAGCATAGATTGATTTATTTATATAATGTTTGGCTAGTTTCGGGTCCTTGGGAGACGAATTTGGAGATTTGGGCGCATTCTTGACCCGGGAAGTAGGCTTGAAACGAGGTAAGTCTCCTTTCTAACCTTGTAAGAGGGAATTGTCCCCGCAGGTGAAGTAATTAACTATGTGTCATTATTTGTGGGGACTACGTACGTACGAGGTGACGAGAGTCCGTGCGTAGTGACTTTTCTTGTTATGTCCGGGTAGTTAGGTTCACTCCATGCCTTGTGAATTCCGTTAATTGAATTATATGCCTTATGATTTCCTTGTACGAAAGCTTGTTTTCAAGAAATCCTAGAACTTAATTTTTTCAAACGAATTGTTATTTTGGAAAAGGATTTAAAGAAAAATGTTGTGTTTATGTGTGCCGCTTCGCAAATTTATATTCCGCGAGCGGAGTGATTCATTCCACTACTCTCATGGGAGCGGGTCTTACGCCACGGCAGGTTAATAGATGTATCTATGGTTCGTGTCGTTCGACCCTTCGACAGTGCACATTTATTTTATGTTGGCTCAGACCGTACTCCTTGACACATTATTGCGCATGCTACCTGCTTGATATAATTCATAACTTTTAAACTGTTATATGTCTTGAAAGACAAATTGTAATTGTATGTTGGAGTTTCGCCACGTAAATAGGTTTTGTGATTATGCTCGGCATTCATTGTTTTACTATTCATGTGTACTTGTTATTCATGTTGAATTATGCATCTAAATATATTGATTGGACCTAGTGAGCGTCAAGTCGACCTCTCGTCACTACTTCTTTGAGATTAGGCTGGATACTTACTGGGTACATATTGTTTATGTACTCATGCTATGCGTCTGTACTTAATTGTACAGGTTCTGAGGCAGGTGCATCTGGTTACCAGTCCGGAGCTCGTCCCTGATTTCACGTGGTTCGAGGCTTCACAGTGAGCTGCTTCTTGATGTCGTTCAACAACACTCTGGAGTCTCTTTTTTGCTTTTCTGTCTATCTCTTCTTAGACAGTAGGACAGTTCTTTTATTCTTTTGATTCTACTCTATTAGATGTCTGTAGACTTGTGACACTAGTTCCTGGCACGCACATTTGATAGACTATTCTTTTGGTAATGTAATTGATTAAAATTGATTTTTGGTCTTCGTAACTTAATTACCCTGCTATGTGTTATATTCCATGCTTTGTGACTAAATTATTTTGAGATAAGAAAAGCATTTAATAGAAAACAAATTGGATTCACTAGATAATTAAAGTCGGCTTGTCTGATAATGGTATTGGGTGCCATCGCGACCTGGATTAAGATTTGGGTCGTGACAATTTCTATGCTAGCTTTTCACCCAAATAATGAGGATCTTATATTTTTTCGTGTAGGTACTTATCGTGTTGTCGTCTACAATATACGAACAGATAAAGCAGAAAGCTCTACCCACCCTTCTATATTCAAGCTGCCGGATTCGCCAATGATTTTTTCACCAGAAAATGATAGGTTACAAGTGTTACCAATTATACAAAAATGGTGGCCAACACCAGTAAGAGAATCCCGTTGATATCAGAGCTTCCTATGATCAGAGAGGGAGACTTGGGGTCATTTGGATGTTGATCGTTCTTATCTTTTTCTTCATGTTGTCCATATTTTAGTTCATTCAAGATGTTTTAGGCCTATGATATAGTGTTGAACTCCAACCATGCTGATTTAGAATTGTTTTTGTTTTGCTTGGTAGTTATTGTGCTCATAATTTTTAACTCCTCGGTTAGCCCCCCTGTTCAATATTTTTAATTCCTATTACTTTTATACTGTCGATGCATACTATCATCTTGATCTTGTACCAACGATGCTCTCGCTATTTCTCCACAAATTTACTATATTAATTCTTAAGTTCCTTTCTACTCTTCTACAAAATATCATTAGCAAAAGTCAAAACTATTGGAAGAATATAATCATGATACAAGATTTTTCCTACAAAACTACTACATTCGCTAAGCAGATTGCGAGTTGATCCCCTTCAGTAAAATGTTGCCGACATTTGGATATGAACTTCATATAGGTATAGACTTCAAATTATATACGGGCATGAACTTCAGATATTTAAGTATGAACCTAGGTCATACGGGCCTGAACTTCAAACATTTGGGTCTAAAGTGTAGACTATTGCAAGTGATCTTCAGATGCATGCTTCTAAAGTTTGCACTGCTATAAGTGAATTGCATGCTTGCGCCCAAAGGATGGTCAACTGACCGCTCTTTGCTGAAAAATTATACTATGCATAAGGTAAAATATTACTTGTTATTGATCGAAAATAGACTTTAAACACCTTTACATTGCCCATCGACCCTTATTGAATTTTCTGGCTTGGCCACTGCTTAAAGTTTACGCTGCTAGCGCTGCAAGTGAACTTGTAACTTACCTCATCGTTTGTTCAAAAAGTAAGCATTCATATAGTTCAGAAATGCGTCATATATGCTATACAGCCTCTTGGTGGAAATGTATATTGCAATCATTAATTAATCTTCAACCACACCATTTCAGCTCATATAATGAAGCACTGGGAACGTATACATGAAGAAGGAAGGATGAAGGAATAGAAAAAGAAAAAGAAGAAGTTGGAGCGGAAGAAAAAGCAGTCGTTTGAAGGTAAAAGGACAAAATAGTCTTTTAAATTTTACTTTTAACAACAATCGGCTAGTTTTGCACTAGATCTAAAATTTGGATATACATTAAAGAGCAAGGTATAAAGTGGCCACCCCATGACAAAAGTAGCAAATGTAATATGGTGGTCTTTAACTTTCGACCCATGCTTTATGGGCGCAGAAAAGTTAAAAGAGCGTAGTTAGAAATAGTCACCTTTATGTTCGCTATTTAAATTATATTTATAATTTATAATATATTTAATTATCAATTAATTCATTCAAACTTCATGACTAATTTAAATATAGATCAACAGCTCAAAAATTCAATAAAATTGACTATTCTTTAAATATATTATAAATTATGAATATATTTTAAACAACATACTTAAAAATAACTACGTAGTGTCATTTCCACAAAGTTAAAAGTGTTATTTATGGGGCATCGATGGGTAATACTTATTAAATTTGAAGTTCTTTCGTTGAGTAAGCGAAAACAAAAATTCAAAATCATCCACTTTCAAGGCTATTATTTATGTAGACATAAAAATTTTGTCTACAAACTTGAGTACGCCCATCGTGTGGATCCAAGACCGGGAAGAAAGAGATATAGAGAGGAACGGAGTAAGAGAAGGAAGGAGTTTTTTTTCGTTTCTCATCCGGTATTCGATAGCGTATTTGAGCCCGATTATATTTGGATTTGCGCCGCGTAAGGTCTATTTAAGTGTGGTAAATTAACAAATTTAAGGACTCAATATATTACATATAGAAAAATTTGTATACGCTACGACTTTACGTTTTTAGTCATGACATTTGATTAAGTATACTATAACTATCTTTGACTACCAAAGAAAAAGAAAAAGAAAACTACTACTCCTATGAAGAGAGTAAAAGAATGCGAATAAGCAGATCCACAGTGTCAAACATTACTAGTCTCTTTAAAAAGCTTATCAAATATTAGTGTTTATTTTACAATCAGATTAATTATTTCAACTTTAATATAAAATAAATATTTAAAGTTTAAAAGTCTGGATTGAGTAGTATTTAACTGACATAATAATTTTAGAGCAATTTATGTAAAATACCCATTGAGCTTACAATGATTAAAATAATTACCATTCTCTATCCATTTGAAAGCTATCTACAATATATACCTATCTAGTGAAAACTAATTACCTAACCTATATATTTCTAACTTTTTTTATCTATTTGACTTAACTTAGCTTGATTTGTCTTGGTTTAATTGCGCTTAGCTTGACTTAGCTTGAATTGATAAGTTAGTATCTTAGTCAGTTGGTCGGGTAAAAAAGAATGGGTAGGGGGAAATGGACATGGGTAGGGGCGGGTAATTATTTTTCATGTGATTGGTATTTTCTAACTTCAAACTTTACTCACACAATTTTAATTTTTTTAATTTTAAATGACATTCGTGTTTAAAAACAACTGAATCAATTTCCAAATAACCTTTTTTCAAACTTAAACCAAATATTATAAAAATGGGAACGCTAAAACAAAAGGAAAAAAGAAAACAAAGAAAGGGAAAATGTGGGAAAGCGGTGAAGACTGAAGAGAAAACTTGCTCTCCTTTTATCTGTGTGGTTCATACCAGCAAACAGTAGATAGCAGTTGTTTTGCTCTGTTTCATCTTAGAATTTAACTCCCACAACACGACACCATTTTCGATCTGACTGATATTGTCTCTTTTCATCAACAAAAAGACACGCACACTCATTTATCTCCCGTCTCTATCTCTTATTATCAAAAGTACAAGGATATTTGAGGCGGTGGACATAATACAAAGCCCATTTTGTAGACTGAATTTCCCCATTTCTGATTGAGACTTTTGATTTCAGAACTACTGCCATTATTTTACAGGTATCTGATCCTTACTCAGCTAGATGTCCGAACTGTCTATCACTGATTTTTGAGTTTAATTGGGGGTTATCTCTCAAGGGTTTGTTTCTATTAAACCCTTTAATTTAATTGAGTCGACCCATAGCAAAGAAATTGGTGCTTATCGCTGTAATACTTGCTAGAGTTTCAATAATTGATCTTTAACTATGATATTTTGATGCTCGGTACCCACAAACGGTGAACGAAGTAGTTTTGTAGACAAATCCTGATGGTTGTATTTATTGTGTAGGCATTTAAGCGGGTGACCTCTTATTGGTAAATGATCTGAAAAAGGAGGTTTTTTCTTAAATGGCTATGGTTAGCAAAACCAGAAATATGCTGGAGGGTCTGGTTAAAGATGGGTCATTTAAATGGTTGACCAAAAACCCGAGTTCACTTGATGAAGATTTAGAGGAGATGGGGTCTTCATCCACCGGCAAGAACTGGTTGCCTGAGCTATCTCCTGTTGCAAATGTCGTTATCCGGAAATGCTCAAAGTAAGCTTCTTGTTCTTTCCTGTCTGCCAAACACAATTTAGTAATCTTTACCGATATTGATGGCGTCTAACAGATTCAGTGTAATTGAGCTGATGGATGCATTTAGCAGGAACAAAAGCATTGAGTTGGTTGTCGAGTTCTCTTTTGTGTCGCGTGATATGAATAACCAAAATTGATTTCCTATGCAGAATCCTTGATATTTCCATGAGTCAACTTCAAGAAAACTTTGATGCAGAGGCTTCTGATTCCATAAAGCATAAATCTCAGTATGCTAGGAACTTTTTGGAATACTGTTGCTTCAGGGCTCTTGCCTTGTCTATACAAGTAAATGGTTACCTTGGCGACAAGCTGTTTCGACGCCTTACATTTGACATGATGGTTGCATGGGAATTTCCAGCAGCTTCTAGCCAGCCTTTCGCCAGTGTATGAAACTACTTTTCCATGTTTTCCTTCATTCTACAGAATAGTTTTTTATAGTCACATAAGTTGTTGAAAACCACTGAACTTTAGTTTATAATGCAGAGTTTATTCATGAAATCAGTGCCTGGTCCATTAGTTACTCAATGCTTGTTGTTCTCCCTCGTCTGGGTTGTTAGCTGACATTTCATTTAATTATAGATGGATGAAGATGTCACTGCTGGCTCAGAGGCTTTTTCCCGTATTGCTTCAGCAGTTCCTATAATTGCCAATGTGATAGTTACTGATAGCATTTTCAGTGTGCTTACGTCCTCAACAGGAGGCCGGCTTCTTTTCTCAGTTTATGATAAGTACCTGACTAATTTGGAAAGGTACTGCTAACTTTAGTGCTTTATTACTTGCAAATATTTGAGTTAAATGCTTTTCGAGTTTTATTTATTTTGTGCTTGTGCTGGCCTCTGTTTGTGGTTCATCTTTCAACTGACTTATCAGATCATAGTATTTTTTAAACAAATAGGTTCTAGTGGTAGATTTTCATTTCTAACCTGGGTAATATAAGTGAGGCGAATAGCTCAGACGACTATATTTATCCCAACACATAGCATAGGTGCTCGAATTAACTAAGTGATCACATAATGCTGTTTCGCCCCGTTATGATATATCTACATGCGTTAGGTACTATATAAACTGCATTTATGTTGCCAATTTCTGAGCATCCTGCAGTTACCCTCGGTGGTATGGTGTTAAGTGCAGCAAGTAGATATATACTCTATGTAATAAAGTACATTAGATACTGAGTTGGAAAGGTTCCTCACAATGATTAGAATTGAAACAAATACACCCCCCCTCCCCCAACCACCACCACCACCACAAGGTCTGTGCTCCTTCAACTTTGTCTATTGGAATGCTTAAATTATAGATTATAAGCTTCTTTTGCTTTCATTTATGTCTTGCCTAAGTTCCAGTTGAGAGAGGAGTACTAGTCTGAAATGTAGTAGCATGGGTGGTTTGACGCGGAAGTTTATTGTATCAGCCTATGTGTGCTTGCGTTGGGGTGCTCTGTAGTTCGTTATTGTTAGGTAATCTTATTGGAGTGGTGATAGTAGTTGTCTGTCTAGTAACTTTGAATTGAAGTGATGTGATTCAGAATGCATCTTTGCTTTAGTGTTCCTTAACGACATTCTTATTAGCTGGCCATCTATAATCTTCGGTTGAGAATGTTGCTTGTTTGGGAACTTTTTCAGGGCTATTAAAAAATTTAAGACCCAGTCTGAGTCGTCCCATCTTTCTGCCTTACGTGCAGCAAGAGGAGAGAAAATTCTGGAGCTGGATGGCACAGTGACAACCCAGCCGGTGCTTGAACACGTGGGAATTTCGGCATGGCCTGGTATGTTTTTTGTGGATAGCAATGGTTTTATTGCTTTCAATTCTTATCTTCGGAGCAGAAAGGAATGATATCAGACTTGGAATTTGAGCAGATCACGTGCATCTATTAGCTTTTCTGATATATTTCATGGCCATGTATTTGTAATTTTCAGGTCGGCTGACTTTGACAAATCATGCTCTCTACTTTGAAGCACTTCGTGTTGTGTCTTATGACAAGGCAAAGATGTATGATCTGTCAGATGATCTAAACCAGATTGTTAAACCGGAGCTAACTGGACCATGGGGCACAAGACTCTTTGATAAAGCAGTCTTGTATAAATCAGTTTCCTTGTAAGGCATGACACATGACGACTCCTATGTGGGTCATACTTCTCTGCAAAATCTAATGTGTTTCTTCTATTAAGACTATTTTCTAGTTCAAGTGGCCTGCAAACTTGTTAATAGTCTGCCGAAAATATTGTAGGTCAGAACCTGTTATAATGGAGTTTCCTGAGCTTAAAGGACATACACGTCGTGATTATTGGTTAGCCATTATTCGGGAAGTTCTACATGTGCATCAGTTCATACTTAAGTTCCAGATTAGAGGAATAGAGCGTGATGAAGCGCTTCTGAAAGCTATATTTGGTATACTGCGAGTACAAGCCCTGAAAGATATGAGCTCTAAACATCCACTTTGTTTTGAGGATCTTCTTATGTTCAATGTATGTGATCAGCTTCCTGGAGGCGACCTTATACTAGAAACAATTGCAAATAGGTCAACTGTGAGGGCATTGGAGCGGACAAACTCTCCCAAACCTAAAAACAGAATGTACTCAATTTCGGCTTCAGCCTTGGCTTCCAATCTGGGTTTTGTTTTCGGAACAAGTTCTCATGCTCCTAATGAGACAGGAATTGTTGTGGGTGAAATTGCCGTGGGGGAGATGACTCCCTTGGAAAAAGCGGTTAAGGAATCCAGAAGCAACTATAAAAAAGTAGTGCAAGCACAAGCTACGGTTGATGGAGTGAAAGTTGATGGTCTTGACACCAACTTGGCAGTGATGAAGGTATTAATAACAACTAAAGTGGCTTCGAATAAGTAGGAAGGTCAAAGAGGATAAATTGAATACAATCTTTTGCCATTTTATTGAGAAATTGCGAATGGATCTGCTAATTGCTATTTGACATGCTTGTTGTCTTCCCATCTACAAATTTTTATGAAGTCGCATTCTCATAGCTTAATCTTTTGAATAGAAGCACTGGAGTCTCTTTACAATTAATTTTTTTCCTTTCTTAATGAGCTGTATCTTAATCTGTATGAGTTACCACTCATACTAATCCTTAAGATTCATTGACATGCAGGAGTTGCTCTCTCCTATGATGCAGCTTGGAAATTGGATTCTTCTTCTGGCTTACTGGGAAGACCCTTTTAAGTCCATGATTTTCTGCTCGGTTTTCTCATACATTATTGTCAGGCAAGTTGGTAGTTGGCTAATCTTATCTGTGTAATGGGTCATCATAAAGAAAAGGACTTATATGCATGTGATTTTCTCTGGAACTCCACCATATCATCAACCTACGATTGTCTTGTGTATTCTCTAAATAGCTGATTGCTTCTTCAGATTGTGTTTTCTCTCTCTCAGCAAAAGGGGTTATCCCATGAAGTGCTTCTAGCTGTGGGGGGTGGGTGAGACAGAATGGACACGAACTTTACACAATCTTCTCCTTGGATTTCTGCGAAGAGGCTGATTGTTCTCTCAGCTAATTAGCATAAATTTGTCTGATAAAAAGTCCACTTCCATCTCTTATCCCTAAATTTAGTTATATTGTTAGGAAGCGGTATGCTTTTATGCCACATTTTTCTCCCTTTACTCAGAACAGTGAGACTGTTGCTGATTGTTTCACCTTCTCCAAACCTGAAAGTTGCACTTTTCAGGTTTTTATTGGAGTCTGTGTGAGTATGATGTTTTCTGTGCAGATTGTAGTTTATGTTTCTTAGCTAAGTAAATTCAGGTGGATATCATTTTGGTCTGAGTTCTTTTGGTGGAAGGTAATGACAAGAAAACCATTCTTCTTACCATTACCTTTCTCAAAAGAAGAGACCATTTCTCTAATTTCCTTTTTTCTTTTCCATGAAGTAAAGATATTTTTATTATTACTAGCATCCAGAAGATGCATAATTACAGAAGTGTTAGTGACTCCTATGCAAAACACGGGGAACCAAAAAAACAGATTTACACATGTTACATCCCTGTGTTTACACCCAAAAATTAAAAAGGTTCAATTGCATACCATTGCTCTAATTTCATGTGGTTTAACCTCCATTGACCACCATGCTGGTGTCAAAAGCATGTGCAAGTTGTTCATTTACTCAACCCTAGTTACTCACAGAAATTTGCCAACTAGTATAGAACAGGGTAGTATACTCTCTTTCAAAAAAATACTAGTGAAATGAAAAATGATTTTTTAATTCTTTCTTCATCATTGTCGCTATCATGTAACAGTTATTTAATTGTTATTGCTTTCATCAAGTATGTCACTCCCAACTATTGACGAAATACTTGTGACATGGGTTCATATATGAAAGGATCAAAGCCTATCTGGATCATCTGTATATTAGCCCTTGAATAGAGGAAACTGAAAAGGAACTGAATGCTCAGGATTTTATGGCTTATCAAGTTTCTTTCTGTCCTTTTAGATACTTTAGTTATTCAGCCTTTTAAAGTCCTAAGAAACACCTTGGTTCTCAAAATTTATTTCTCTGTCTACTTAATTTGTGGCATTCCCAACTAAAAGGCGGTCTGATCGTCTCTGTTGACCTGCCTTTTGATGCTCTGGATTCTATTTTTCCTTGTACACTCCCTTGCATGGATAAAATTTCTTGAAAATGTGGTGGTTGAAAATATTTCACTGATGCCCACATCTTTCTTTCTCTTTTTGTTGGTTGCAGGGGATGGCTGTGCTACGCCTTTGCACTATTGCTCACCTTTTTTGCTGTCTTTTTGGTAATAACTCGCTGTTTTAGTCAAGGCAAGACAGTTGATGAACTAAAAGTAATAACTCCTCCTCCAATGAATGCCATGGAGCAACTTTTGGCTGTTCAAACTGCAATATCTCAAGCTGAAGAAGTGATCCAGGACGGGAACATCGTTCTTCTCAAGTTCCGCGCTTTACTTTTGTCCATCTTCCCACAGGTTTGTACGAATTTTAGTTCTTTCCTTCTATGACTAGAGCAATCTTATTAGTCAAGTTGCTAGTTAAATAGAGGTTCCCTACTGTCATGAATGATATCAAGTCTTGTGGTTACTGAACCATCTTTGGTTGATGGTGAAAACTCCTTTATCTGAAAACTTTGGTTTGCTGCTGATGCCGATCCAGGAGGCACAGCAAGGCATTCCTGGATGTTTCCTTCACATAACAGAGTTGATCTTGTCATAGGAGTTTGAAATAATGTCTTTGCTCGACTGTGATTAACGGTAGTCGCATTGTTATTTGGATGTAGATAATTTATTTGAACCTACTTCTTATCCCTGTTATTCTTCAGGCAAGCGAGAAGTTAGTGGGTGCTCTTTTGGTCTCGGCACTAGTTTTGACATTCTTACCTTCGCGATACATAATCCTTCTGAGTTTCCTGGAACTCTTCACAAGATACTCACCTCTTCGGAAAGCAAGCACAGAAAGATGGAGTAGGAGACTAAGGGAATGGTGGTTCAGCATCCCGGCAGCTCCTGTAGTTCTTGAAAGAGCCAAAGAAGACAAAAAGAAGAGATGATGAAAATTTTTGTACATAAACAAATATCCATCATCCTAGAGACTGTAAATTTGTGTTATATGAGAAAGTAATTGAAGAAGAAACCGGATTGCCTTGAGGTCTCTGTTAATGTCCGCGGTTGGTTATGTATCATTGCTTCCAGGGATTGGAAACTCGTATGGTGTATTATCCTACTGAGCATGAAGTACTATATTGCTTTGTCCAATCTTCCAAGGGAAATAGCTATGACTTATTGTGGAAATCAATGATGCAGCTTTTAATGAAAGCCATAGCTTGTCTTGTTAAAGGTAAAGTTTAGTTTCTGTTTTCAGGTATAGGAATTAGGAGGTTTTCTTTAGATGATTCTTGATTTTCGTTCAAGTCGAAGAACCAATTTTAAATATGAAAATTGAGGTGGGATTCATTATTATTAGAACCTTAAAGTTAGAAGAAACAATCACGAAGGTGAAGTATAATTATCC
The DNA here is from genome assembly GCA_005239505.1 of Nicotiana paniculata. Lineage (NCBI taxonomy): Eukaryota > Viridiplantae > Streptophyta > Magnoliopsida > Solanales > Solanaceae > Nicotiana > Nicotiana paniculata. The sequence goes on along the minus strand of ML340986.1, from coordinate 12,693 downwards.
AAAGTCACAAGAAAAGAATTCTGTAAGCATGAAGCATACACCCCAAAACTTCTCATAATTTGTCGCGAAAATGATAAAAAAAAAAAAAAAAAATTAGAAAATGGTTGTAAGGGCATACAGGAGGAAAGGAGATGAGAGGACACTAGACAGTCGACAATAGCAACTACTTACAATATGCTATTTACTTCCTAAAGCAAACCATCTTGCATACAACAACAAAAATAATTACGTCTCAAGTTGGGTCAGTTGTATGAATTGTCATATTACACTATTTAAATTCATTTCAAACCAATATTATGCAAATACATATAGAAAATTATGAAGTTCTTTATATTTTCTAGAAGTATCTAGTATCTCTTAAAGGTTCAACCCCACCTAAAAAATTATAGGACCTAAAGCAAAAGTAATTACATGTCCAAATAGATACGTCAACTAATTGTTTTTATATATATAGATATCGTAGACCTTTCAAGGTAATTTTCTAATCCATGTGGTTTTAGGTCTACCTCGTTCTTATACACATACATTTACAATTGTTTCACACCTATAAATCAGTGCATTTGGAGGTCAACACAGGACATGATCAAATCATCTCAAGTAACGTTCTCTCATTTTATATCAATGTATACTATCCAAACCTTCTCGTGAATATGATAATTTCTAATCTTGTTTGATCGCACATACATTTTGGTATCCTCATTTCTACGAGCACATTAGTAGAGAGGTTGTAACTTAATTACATTCTCATATAATAATTACCAATTACATAAAAATTAGTGACAATTTCCTTTCTTCCCCACTAGAATCTCAACATATACTATATCTAACTCGCCATTCAGTACCAGTCTCCATTATTTAGCCTCCATATAAACCTCAAAACAACGTTGTAAAGAGTAGGGGTTCTAGGAACCATTATATAGAAGGAACATTAGATCGTGAAGAGACCACTTGTACAGGCAACGAAGAGGTTGTGCTTCTCATAGGGAAAATCTGGTCTTAGATTTTCATGCTAATTCTACTGCCAAAAACTTTTCCATTTAACTTCCAAATCAGAAGCGACCAGATTGAATTGGAAATCCTTTTAATCTATTAAAATTTTTATTGACATCCACTAAAAAAATCGAAGCTTTAAATTCGAAAATCGAATTTTGTTAAACTATTAATTTTTTGTGTTGTTGCAAATAATTGAAAATATTCTTTGAAGTTTGTATCTCAATTTTGAGTGAATTTGGTGAAGGTTCGAGTGAGTTTTGGTTGAACTTTCAGATTGAAACTCGAAGAAAAAACATAAATAGAGTATATATTTTGTAAGTCGTGTGTACATACAAAATATATATAACTAACATAATTACAAGTTGTATATAAACTGTATGTAAATTGTAGCTTTCGCTTGAATTCCGTACCACAAAAATTATATTCAAATTGCGTATAAATTATAGCTTTTGATCAAATCTATATATATTCTGTAAAAAACTTTAGTTACTTTATGTAAATAGGAACTTAGCTAAAACCAGATAAATAAGTTTAAAATTTCGTAAATATAAGAAAAAAAGTAGGCAAACTCTAGGCCTAGTTAATTGCTTGGGTGACTTTTTTTTGGAAATCTCATGTATACTGTGGGGGAAACGCCCCGAATTATTTTGTGTTGGATGCTGTTTGTGGATAAAATTTCGAGATGCTAGAAAAAAGTATAGAAAAAGGTAGTAGATAGAATTGGTTAAAATTTTCTTTTTCTTTTATATTACATTTGGATTGTAATAAATATTTTGAATCTTATGTCTATGTTTGCACGACCGTGAGTGGTGAGTTGTTTGGTATTATTTATAATGCAAAGTTGAAAAAAAAAGTTTGAAAGTTTATTTACAACTAATAGTCATGGGTCTTTTTATTTTACAAGTGTCCTATCTATTTTCAAGTGACTTCTTGCATAAAGCCTTAAAGCCAAGTGTTAAATGTCTTTGACAAATGACTATGCAAACCTACCATATGTCTTCATACATGGAAGACAAGGTACACTTAATCTTGGAGCCAAGCGGACTGGTATATTTGGACAAGTATCAAAAGACTTTTAACATTAGTCATACATGCAACCTTCCTAATTGCCTATAAATAGGTTATGATTAGCTATCATATTCACTCAATTCAAAAAACTAAGAATTCATCTTGCTAATCATTACTTTCTTCCTACAACATTTTTAATTTATGTAACAGTTATAGATTAATTCCTTTATCTGTAACTGCCCAATAACTTTGCCTATAAAAAGGCAGTCTTCTTTGTGAATTATCCAATACAGAAAATACCTCCATATTCTCTTCTTTCTGGGCAACTGTTTTGTGCAAATTCTAAACTTCCATCCACGAGTGCACGTGTTTGGAGGTGCTGTGGAACCTTGGAGAGTGACCAATCTTAACGATTTGCACTCAGTCGGGCCGAAATCGCTTTCAAGGCAATGGCTTGCCACGACACAATATTTTTGATAAGTTGTTCATCTCTCCTTCTTGTTCTTAGTCAATATTATCTATTAATTTTTCCTACAATTTGAAAGCGATTTCATATATAATATTGACTAATGGCACCACTTTGAACAAAACACTTCCTGATCTATCAGAACTTGAGCCTTTAGATGGAAACAATTATAAGTGTTGGTTCCAGAAACTTTTAATTTTCTTTGAACAATTAGAAGTTGATTATGGTTTGTTTAACGATCCTCCTGCTGATATTGTTGCTGATAGTTCTAATGTTGCTAATACTGTTGTTGTTGATGATGTTGCTAAGAAGAAATTCAAAAAAAATAATAAAAAAGTGAGAGGGCATCTGCTTAACCATATGACTAACCCTCTCTTTGATTTGCTTATAAATTATAAATCTGCTAATGTCATATGGGACAGTTTGGAAAAGAAATATAGTGCTGATGACGCGGGAAAAAAGAAGTATGTCGTTGGAAAGTGGATCAAATTTCAGATGGTTGATGATAAGCCAATCATGGAACATGTTCACGAGTATGAGAACTTGACTGCTGATGTTTTGAACGAGGGCATGGAGATGTGTGAGATTTTTCAGGCTAATGTTCTTCTTGAAAAGTTTCCACCTTCCTGGAGTGATTACAGGAATCAACTGAAACAAAAGAAGAAAAACTTAACTCTTCAAGAACTGGTCAGTCACATGAGGACTGAGGAAGCAAACCGTCTCAAAGATGAGGAGTCTGAACGGCTTAAGGATAAGATGAAATTTCTTTCTCTTAATTCTTCTAAAGCTAACCTTGTGGAATCTTCTAGTACTTTTGTGAAAGATAGGTTTAAAGGAAAACAGAAGAAAGGAAAGAAAAAGGACACGTGAAGAAGAAAAATTACTTCAATAAGCCGGAGGGCCATATTCAAAATTCGAAAGGACCTTGCTATGTCTGCGGAAAAATTGGTCACAAGGCTTTTCGGTGCAACCAGAGACAAGGACAAAGCTCAAAGAATGGAGGAAAAGCTCCAGTCCGAGCTAACCTTACCGAGGGTGGTGATGTCATTGTTGCTATGGTTGTTGAGGCGAACATGGTGGGTAACAAGATTGACTGGATACTGGATACTGGACACAGGCGCTTCAAGGCACCTTTGCGCCAACAAAGAGCTGTTTCACGACTTTGAGGAATCTGCTGATGGCGAGTGTGTCTACATGGGTAACTCCACTACAACTGGAGTTATGGGTAAAGGAAAAATTCTTCTTAAATTAACTTCTGGAAAAACGTTAGCCTTGAACAATATTCTCTATGTACCTCCCTTCGTAGAAACTTAGTTTCTGGTGTGCTTCTCAAAAAAGTAGGTCTTAAACTTGTTTTTGAATCTGATAAAGTTGTTATTTATCGTGGGGGAGACTTTGTTGGGAACGGTTACCTTAGTGGAGGTTTATTTGTACTGAACATCGCTCAAGAGATTATTAATAATGCTAGTACTTTCAGTTCTGCTTATATTGCTGAGTCTATTGATTTGTGGCATGGTAGACTAGGTCATGTTAATATTGCTTCTATTAAAAGACTTAGAAAAATGGAATTAATTCTTGCAGTTAATGTTGATAATTTTTCTAAGTGTCCTGTTTGTGTAGAAGCAAAACATATCAAAAAGCCTTTTAAGAATGTAACTAGTAAAAAAATTGAATTGCTTGAACTAGTACATTCAAACTTAGCTTCAAGAACACTGTTAGTAAAGGTGGAAAGAAATACTACATCACCTTTGTTGATGACTTTTCTAGATACACTAAGGTATATCTTCTTAAGTCAAAAGATGAGGCTGAAATCATATTTTTGAAATACAAGGCAGAAGTAGAGAATCAATTAGACAGAAAAATCAAGAGACTTAGGTCTGACTGGGGTAATGAATATAGTACTAATACTCTAGAAGCCTTTTGTGAGAAAAATGGTATTATACATGAGATTACTACTACTTATACTTGATGATAGGTTATAATTGCGTATTTTAGTCACTTATTACACTCTAATTTACTGCACTTTAATTGAGTTTGAGCTTTAATCGCTAGTGTTTTGTACTAACTGTGTGTTTTATGTCTTGTAGGAGTGATTCCGAGCTATATAGATGTTATGGAATGAATTCAAGTAATTTGGAGCTTTGAAGTCTGAGTAAAATCCCAAGGAATTAATCTAGATCGTGTTCAGGGGTCAAATTTGATAGTTAAGAACAACGAAGACTCGAGTAGGCATATTGCGCACTGTCTAGTAAAATAGACATAACTTTTTTCTACGAACTCTATTTTGGGCTATAGAATATATGGTTGGAAATATAACTCAAAGTTCTACAACTTTCATATTTTACGTTTTCCCAAATTCTAAACGGAACAGGGTGAAAAACGCGGTCGAAACCGCGAACGCGGACCTGACGCAGACTGGGGCAGAATACTTGTTGATTAGCGCGGCCGGAGCGTGGTCTTAGCGCGCTCGCGCTACTCCAGAACTGAAAAATAGTCCTTTTTCACGTGGGAGAAGGTATAATTGTTTGGGCCCGACCGTACTTGGTATATATACATGGGAAAATGGTATTTTGAGCAGGTTGGATATATTTTGGGCACAAATTCGACCTAAGTAGGCAGATACACAATAAGAGCAAGGCAGGGAATTCTTCTACGAGTTTTTCCTTCCTCTTCCTATTTTTCATTGTTGGTTATGAATTTTAGTATTGTAGTTTTACATACTATTATGAATAGCTAATTTGTTATCTAGGGTTTTGATGGAACCTTTTGTAGGATAAATTCTTGTTATGTTTTTATATAATTGAGCCGTAGTATTTTCTCTATTTGTTCAACTATATTATTCTTGTGGTTGATTGAAGAGCTCTCAATTAGCTGTGCCTATTTAGTATGTATTACTCGGGAGAGAGTGCATATTTAGTAGTTGTTGAACAACATCACTCCCGACGTATATGAGGAGTCAATAACCGAGAGTTTAAAGGTGGGATTAGGGATAACGAAACCTTGGGTGCGATCTAAGTGAGCCGTACTTAGTGCCAGCTAGCGTAACTTGGGAGACTACATCTAATAAATTATCGTAATTACTCGGGAGAGATTTACGGTAGTCAGAGCGCTCATGATCGGTAGAAAATATTTAGGCGAAATTATAGAAGACGTAGCGGGAATAATTCCGACAATTGGGAAAATCATAACTCTAGACCTCTTTAATCTTTTCTCCAACCCGTAGTATCTTTAGTGTTAATTTACTATTTTAATTTGTTAGTTAGTAGTTAAACACAAGAATCTTAATATCTATAAGTTAGGAATTGTTCAAGCTTGTATTCTTGGTGATAGTGAACAACTGTAGCTAAGCTTTAGTTCTCTGTGGGATTCGACTCCGGACTTGTAAACCGAATTATATTTGCAAAGACCGCTTAGTCCTTTTTATAAGTCATAGTTGGGCATGATCAAGTTTTGGCGTCGTTTCCGGGGAACTAACAGTGTAGCTGTAGGTGTACATATTTCTAGGTTGCAAGTTTAAACTTTTATTTTTGTTTCTTGTATTTGATTATTTTTTTATTTTTTATCTGAGAGACATGGAATCTTGGAATTATGAGAGTTTTGATGTTGGTAATTCTAATTTTGATCCTCATTATGCATATTATGGAGGAAACCACCAAGGGAAAAATTATCAATATATTCCCGAGAGCGAGTTATGTGCACCAACTCAATCTTATGTGTGGAATGTGTGTGATATGTGTGGTGGTCAAGATGGTCACTTTCATGGTTGTGCTTATATTTCTTATATTCCCCCAACCCCTTTTTTTATGGTTCTTCTTTTTCTTGTGAAGTTAATAGGAACAAAGAACCTAAGTATGAGGACCTGAAAGAGATCGAGGATATGCTAAAGTGACTTACGAAAAAATATGATGATATACAACTGCGGGTACAAAGGCAAGAGGCAAATATTCACAACTTGGAGGCTCGAGCGAATAAAGTAATTGAACCCTGTAAAGCGCAACAAGCTGACATTGTGGATAGTAGCCAATATGAGTATGAATTGGCTGCAGAAATTGCCCTTATACTAGAGGATTTAAAAAAATACGAGGATGAGCTAGAGGAGAAGGCCAGAGTAGAACACCAACAATCAATCGAACTAGATTTTGAGGATGCCAATGTCGTAGAAGAGATACTAGAGTCAAACAAGGATATTGATAATACATATTTAGTTGACCCTAGTGTCATTAGTGTTAAGGATGTTGGAAATCCCAATGTTTGTGTAGTTGAGCGCATTGGTCCACACTCCAAGCACTTTTCCACATTGTGTTTGGATGATGATATGGAAATAGAGTCGTCCGAGCCACTTGAGGAGTCAAGGAGTAAGGAACAAGATGCCTACATTATGAAATTCTTCGTTCCAGAAAGTCAGGAATACATATCTCATCCAAAGGCCAAGAAGTGCAGAATACTACATTATTTTACTGGGCCAGTCAGATTCGTTCTACCACCCCAGGAGCATGATCACAGAGCAGAATCAAAACTTGGGGTCCAATTCATAAGTTCGAAGTGGAGGCAGAAAGTGATTCACGTCGTGCCGCGACGTTAAATCAAGCGTTTTGTTGGGAGGCAACCCAGCTTTACCAGCTTTCTTTTGTTTATTTTTTTATTATATTATTTTTGTAGTGTCGATTTTTGATTTTTTTAGGAGCATGGAACGCAAAGCCACTGGAAGGATGCAACAACAAACCAGATGGTTGGAACTAAGTGTGAGGTACCCGCACGAAGGACCAGGCCTGGGAGAAGTCTGAGTACCCCATGAGATGCTAGTGCTTCGGCCTTTGGCATAACAGGGAGTTTTTCTTTACCCTCTTGTATGTATGAGTGTGCATTGGGGACAATGCACAATTTTAAGTGTGGGGTGAGGAGATTGTCTAGGTGACTTTCTATGCTGTTTTAATTGTGTTAGTTTAATTGAATATTTTTTTTTAAATAGACAAGATTGGACTTATCCCGACGATGGATCTATTAAATAATTTTTTCGAGGGATTTAAGTCTTTAAAAAAATATTTTCTTTTGTTAGGTAGTATAGCAATTCCCCCTTGGTTTTTCTTTGTGCCGCGGTTCTTTTCCAAGGGTTTTGTTTGAAACGGGTGTAGTTAGTTTTATTTTTTAGGAATATGATCCATTGTGTTGTGATTTGAATTGAAGAAATATCTCTTGACTTTTTATGCCTTGAGAATAGTGAGTACTTTGGTTGTGACGCTTAGGCTCAGTTTTTGACTCTTGTATAAGTACCTTAAATTGTATGATTTTAAATTTGCTTAACTGCTTTGACTAGAGTGTCTTGATGAATCCAATCCTGAGTTAGCTATGTGCCATGTGTGTGTGAGGTTTGTGTGTTATTCTGTGCATTGCATTTGATGTCTAGAACTTGCCCTGTGTGTTTGCAAAGCGAAATAATAGTTTTGTTCAGTCTTGGAAGTGATATAGGCGTTTATTTGTTGAGTCGGATATGTATATTTTACCCTCCTAATTGTTATGTACCGTAGTTAATCCCTTTGAGCATGTAACCCTGTTTCTTTGGCAACCACATTACAAGCTGGTCACGCTCAATTGTGTCTTATAAAAAGACTAAACGGGCGTTGCAAATATATTTGAGTATTTAGCCCAGAGTCGAATCCCTCAGGGAATTAACCTATCAATTATTGTCGTTAGACCAATAATCAAGTTCCCAAAGATTATGAATATCACTTTTTCAGTATTTTACTACTACAACTGAATGAAATTAAATAAACTAAAAGATAACTAATATTGAGATGTAAATAGATGCGATAAAGGTCTAAGGTTATGGTTTCCCTCGTTGGTGAACTTCTTTCTTGGATACTTCCTATAGTTTGATTTAGTTGTCTCTATCAATCATGAACACTCCAGCTACCATAAATCTCTCTCAAGTAATTATGAAAATTTACTAGACGCACTCACTCAAGTTACACTAGATAGATTGCATTACAACTCACTTTAGATTGCNTCTAATCCAACCTCTAAACCCTCGGTTATGACTTTCGTCTATACTCCGGGAGTGATGTTGTTCAAACAACTACCTAAATATGCACTCTCTCTCAAGTAGATACATAATAAATAGGCACAGCTAATTGATGTCCATTCAATTAACTACAACAAGAACGTAGTTGAACAATAGATATTAACAACAAACAAAACTATATTAATATCACAATAGCGTCATTCCCCAACGGGTTCCACCAAAACCTTAGATTAAAACAATTAGCTACTCATAGCAATACTGAAAACTACAAAAGAATTCATGACTATGATAAAAATTGCAAGAGAAAGAGATGTGGATTGATGCCCAATTGCTCTCCTTGCTTCTTGCTCTTGCCTTTTCTTATTCTAAACTTTAAACCTAGATAATTTGCTCCTTTGGACGAGTTGAACCTTTTATAGGTTAAGTGGATTGGCCCCAAACTCCCAAAATTACCCTTCTCAGCGTCTTATTTTCGTCAGGACTAGCGTGGGCGCGCTAGTCTCGCGCTACAGCCCGCACTAATGGGGTTTAACACTGCCCGGCAGAACACTGGACTAGCGCGGGCGCGCTAGTCTCGCGCTAATGCCCGCGTTAGTGGGGTTTCCTACTGTCTTGACAAATTTCCAGCTTTCAAATCATTTCAGAGTTACCCCATGGTCTGTTATTCTTCAAATTCGCCCGGGTCACCGTCATAATTCCTCAATAGCTTATTGTACTCCTGTGAAACACAAAAATTACCATTAGAGACAATTTATCATCATTTAACTCACTTAAGACCGTGAAACCTCATTAAGTTAGAGTATAATTATATGCTAAACTATGTGAATTCAGCCTATTATCAACACCCCACACTTAATTCATTGCTATACCTCGAGTAATCCACTATATCCTACAAGGTTTCTTTACATCAAACACTCCCCTATGGTGTCACACCACAAATGTTTTACAAGCAATGCACCTACCAGTGTAACATCTATGCCTCAAGCAATGACTCTCATATGCCCTGCTATAATCTTACTTCCTCGAAATACTACGAGGAGGTCAAGACTTACCTCTTTTTCATAAATCATATGCCCTCACTTCACACAATTGAGGGTAGTTCCATAAAAGATAATACTCAGAAAAACAGGAACTTTTAATCGAAAGAATTCACTCACTCTCAAAAAGAACATTCATATGTCACACAGATACGCCATAGGCTTGCCCGTAGTGTAATACTCCACTAATTGAGTTCATTCAGTCTAAGATCAATAGGTCTTTATTTGGTTGTAATGTAGGCTAAGGGACGAGTAGGATACATTTTGGGTATAGTGACTAACCTCCCTAAGCACTTTTAATACAATTACATTCACATTCAGCCCATTTTCATGCTTGGCCAGAACTTTCACCATGATTTACTTCATATTACCCCATGCCACTAATTATCAAGGACTACATGTATCTATTGTCCTCTTTCTTTTTCTTTTTTTTCTAAGTGGCCTTCACTTTAGCATTTTTCATTCTATTTCCTTGATTTTCCTTACAGATCAAACCACCACCCCACACTTTGACTTTTACATATATGCTAACAATTCAAGTGCTCGTGGGAAGTACCAGGTTCAAACAAACAGGCTATTCAAACAATTGGTTATGGTTCATAATGTGGTTATCAAAGAAACAGGCTTATAAGCTCAAAGGGGTTGACTATGGTTAATTATATTCAGGTGGGTATATATTTGTGTCTGGCTTAACAAAGAAATGCCTATATCCCTTCTAAGACTAAACAAACTTCTATTTCGATTTGTACACACACGGGGCAAGTTCTAGGTACCAAATGCAGACATAGAATAGATGTAAAACACCTCACACACACATGGCACATAATTCAATCCAAATTGGTTCATCAAAACACTCCATTGAGCATTCAAGTTAGTTACAACATGCACCATTAAGGCATTCTACAAGAGTCAATAGGTGAGCCTAAGCGTCACACTCTAGGATTCACGGTGTTTGGGTGTAACACACTAAGGGTAGCATTTTATCATTCAGCACCTTGCCCAAAGGATTCCTACAATAAAAAAATAAAAAAAGAAGCTAGCTATACTCGGTTCAAGCTAAACTCTTGGAAAAGAACCGTGGTCAGAAGAAAAACCAAGAGGGAGTTACTATACTACCTACAAAGAAAATAAAAAAATCTTTTTGGTGTTTTCTTCGGACTGACCTCCCTCAAGAAAACTTCCTATGAAATCCGTCATCAGGAGGAGTCCACTAAATTTTCTGATTTTTTTTTTATATTGACTTGGACCCTCAAGAATCCCCGCCAAAGGGATCCTTCGTCGGGCCAAGATGACTTGATTACTATTACTAACAACAACTAAAACAGACTACACCAAAAACATAAAACAAAACTGCAATTCGATTAAGTTAACCAAAAACAAACTAAAGCACATAATTCACAACTTATGCAACATACAATACAACAGGGAAACCATCCCCCACCCCACACTTAAGACGAGGACATGACCTCATGGACAATGAAAAGACAAAGTAAGGTAAAGGGACTTCCCTGGCAGCTCAATCTTGATCGGAGACGGTGTCGGGGTTGACGTTGCAAGCAAGACCCAGGGCGCATAGCCAGCCCATTATCTTCTTCTCAGACTTCTTTTGTTGGGTGGCCATCTCATCCACTCGGGTCCTCAGTTCAGTCACTGAGGTTCTCAAATCGGCCACGTCGTGCTCCAGGTGATCCAACCGCTGGCCCCGACTGGCCCTAGACGGGCCTCCAACGTCTACAGCTTGCTCCTCCTCCATATGCTCCGTTTCCTTACCTCCTTGGTGATGCTCCTCCTCTGCTTCCTCTTCCTCAGAGTCATGCCCCACTAATTCCTTATCAGCTGACATTGCCTCATTTCCCATAGTAACTCTTTCATCTTTGAAAGGGTGCACCGCAGGTACCCGGCCATCGACAGCAAAGTCGCCTGACACCCCAGCCACAACGCACAGTTGAGTGACAAGTGATGGGTAGAAGAACCCATACCTCTGGACCTTCATGCGGATAAACATCTCCTCATGAATTAACTTTGCCACATCGAACGTCGCATCTACCATGAAGTACCAAATCAGACACGCTCGAGGAATGTTCATCTCCAAAGTGTTCTTGGATGGCAATAGTCGACTATTAATCAGGTACAACCAGCATTTTGCCTCAAACTTGAGGCCCGAAGAGTTGAATTTGTTTCCATACTTGTACCATTTCAATGTAATGCTCGGTCGACAGATGTTCGGAGTGAACGTATCCCAAGGAGTCATTTTTCTGTTGTAGGTCTGGTAGACGTCTACATAACCAGCTGCTGGTGGAGGAAGACTGTACATTGTCCGGATGTGCTCTATTGAGGCATTAACCGGCTTTCTACGCACTGTTACAACATAGTTGTCATGCTCCAGAGCGTTGGCATAAAATTCCCTGACAATCATGTCAGTTTCCTCGTCAGGTCCCTCAAAGAAAATGTCCATCCGACGTTGCATCAATACTTCGTACATTCTGGAGCAATTCATCCTAATCGCTTCAGACTCCATAGCCTGCTCAGGTATAGCTGTTTTATCCTCTTTTTCAGCGAATCTGTCTTGCGCCTTCGTTGAGACAAACTTGTGGCTGTTGAAAGGCCTCGAGTCTACTGATTTTCGTGGCCTTCCTCCGGTGGAGGTTCTTGCTGCATGACTTGAAGAGGCTCCTGTGGCTTGACGCTTCCGTGGAGGCATTGTACCTACAATTAACATAATATTAGCTCAGTACAACAGGGTGACCCAACTGTGGTTACTCAGACTTCACCACAAATTGGTCACATTATTTCCCTCCATTGGGGTCTTTTTACAAACATATGGTGGGCATAAACAATTTAAAACCCCAAGCACTAAATAGTGGATATGGGGCATCACCATCCAAACCCAAACATACTCATAACACCCCACACTCCCTATGTCATCCATTATCAACACAAATCAACTACTGCCCACACAAATCAACTACNAAACAAAGTTACAAAAATAAAAGAAAAATTAAGGTGAGAAGTACATACCTGTAGGGTTGAAGTATAGAGATGGAGTAATGGGGGTTGAAGAATGCTTAGAGGTGGGAGTGCTTGAGGGTGGTTGCTTCTTTGAGGGTGGAAAATTGAAGAGGAAAAGAAGAAGAAGAAGAAGAAGAAGAAGAAGAAGAAGAAGAAGAAGA
>ML340985.1:7557-75826 GCA_005239505.1 Nicotiana paniculata | reverse complement strand
TACTGTACCTGTTATATACATCGTTCCATGTTGTGGCGGGGAATTCTCTTAGATTCTCCTTAACTCGCTTGGTGGCTTCTGAGCTTTTATCGTTCAAGCTGCTTGCAAATGCCATGGCTGCCCAATTATCAGGCACCCTGGGTAACTGCATTCTTTCTCGTTGAAACCTGTCTACAAACTCACGGAGTAGTTCCGTGTCTCCTTGTTTTATTTTGAATATGTCTTCCATTCTCTTCTCAACTTTTTGTGCACCAGAGTGTGCTTTTATAAACGAATTTGCAAGCTCAGCAAAAGAGTCAATAGAATTTTCAGGGAGAAGAGAATACCAGGTTAGAGCCCCTTTGGTAAGTGTTTCCCCAAATTTTTTGACAAGGACTGATTCAATCTCTCGTTTCGTTAAGTCGTTTCCTTTTACCCCAGTAGTGAAAGCAGTCACATGGTCACGTGGTTCAGTTGTTCCATCATAATTGGGAACGTCAGACATTTTAAACTTCTTGGGTATAGGCAAAGGTGCCGCACTTGGCTTCCAAGGTTGTTGAGAATATCTATCAACATCGATGCCTTTGATGACAGGTGGTACACCAAGAATTTGTTCAATGCGATCGTTCTGCTCCTTCATCTGTTTATGCATGGTTAGTAGTAAATTTTGTAATTATGAGTTATTAGATATACCTGGTCTCGTTTCGAGAGATTCATTAGGAGTATCTCCTCTTCCTGAGTTTTCCAACCCAGATTGAGGATTTTCCATGGTGATGGTGTTATTGGGAGGTGGCGTCATCGGTATAGGCAACGCTGCCGGTAATCCTCTCGCAAATTCTTGCAAAGTTTGGCTCACATACTCTGCAATCATTTGCTTTACACGATCTTGTTCCACAGTTTGATCATTATTACCATTGTTGTTATTGGATATTTTTGGGGATTGTTCCCTCGAACCACGTGGGGTTACTGAAGGTGATGGAACTGGGGTTCCACTTCCTTGCTGGTTGTTGTCGTTGGGATTTGACATAATTCAAAGGATATCACTTGGAAAGTAAACAAAGGTTATTAGATTTCCGGTAACGGAACCAATTTGTTTAACCAAAGAATTAGACCCTTTGACTAAAGCTTATTTTTAATATGAATACGGGTTACTGATAATCAAGATAATGGAAAAAATTAATAATAAACAATATTGTAGAAATAAAAGATCGATGTTGATTGTCTTCGAGAATCAGATGCCCTTACAAGCTGTATTCCCCTCCCTTATATAGGAGATTCTTATAACGTACGGTTCTTGCTATGGTTACTCATTAATGAGGCGTTACAAAGGATAACGATAATTGGGGTTTAGTTACATAATGTTCGAGTAATCAATTGTGGGTCCCTGAATCTGCTCGTAGCTTTGTCTAGATTCATTCTGACTGTGCCTCTCTCCCGTTTTGATCAAGTTGAGTTTCTTGTGGCTGATAAGTTCGTGAGTTTATTGAACCGTGCCTCTTTGTACCGTATCTCTTCAAGGAGTCACGTCCAGCTATCGCGTTTTCCTATGTCTATGTGACTAGCTGAGTTGTCAAAAGCTGGCTTACGTGTAAAACTCTTTTTTTACCAATACACAATTAACAGCAAGAACTCTACAATTTAAGAGTGATATAAATCAAGGAAAAATAGAAATTCAATTGCATGCTGCACAGATTTCAAATAAGCATTTAAGATACATAGACATTCGATATTAGGATAGACAAGATAACTACACATGGTGGTATAACTCAATAAAGATATAACATGTTACTACTTAGTTAAAACTGGATTTTTCAACAATTAGCCCATGTACGCATTAGTCACCTCGCGTACATGGTGCTCACATATTACAGAAGTATCACAATAGTACCAAATCCTAAGGGGATTTCCCCCACACAAGGTTAGGCAAGACACTTACCTCGAGCCAAGCTCAATCAATCAACAAGAAAGCCTGTTCCTCGACTTTCTGATTCCGAATGAACCAAATCCGGTAGTTTCCTCTGAAACTCCCGCAAATTATCGATTCAATCCGAGATCTGAAATTCCCAAAATGAGAATGAGATCAAACCCTCGTAATTTCCCCTAATCTGCCCAGTGATCTCGCACCTGCGGACCCATACTCGCACCTGCGACGCCGCACCTGTGAAATTTCTATCGCATGTGCGGACTTGACTTAAAACACTTGGGTTCGCTTCTGCGATAAAATGTCCGCACCTGTGAGTGCACGCCTGCGAACAAATGTCCGCTTCTACAGACTTCTCACCCAACTCCTTCTCCGCTTCTGCGATCACCCCTCCACAGGAGCGGCTCCGCTTCTGCGGTCCTTATGTCGCACCTACGACCACTGACTACCTAGACTAGGGCTGCATCTGCGAGCTTCTTACCTCACATGCATGTTCACACCTGCGTCCATCCCCACCGCAAGTGTGGTGACACCAAAAGCTGGAAAACTTCAACAATTTCAACACAACTCCAAATGATCCGTTAACCACCCAAAATCAACCCGAGGCCCCCGAAACCTCAACCAAACATAGACACAAGTCCTAAAACACCATACAAACCTAGTCGAGCCTTCAAATCACATCAAATAATACTAAAAACATGAATCGCACTCCAATACAAACTTAATGAACTTTGAAACTTCAAACTTCCACAACCAGTGCCGAAACCTATAAAACACATCTGATTGACCTCAAATTTTGCACACAATTCATAATTGACAATAAGGACCTACTCTGAATTTCGAAATCAGAAACCGACCCCAATATCAAAAAGTCCACTTCCAGTCAAACTTCCCAAAAATTCAACTTTCGCCATTTCAAACCAAATTCAGCTACGGACCTCCAATTCCCAATCCAAACATAATCCTAAGTTCAAAATCACCCAACGGAGCTAACAAAACCGATGAAACTCCATTCTGGAGTTGTCTTCACACTGTTCCAACAACGGTTAAATTCCTAGAACTTAAGCTTCCATTTTAGGGACTAAGTGTCCCATTTCACTCCAAAACCAAAACCAAATCCTCCCGGCAAGTCACATAAGCATAAAATGATACATGGGAAGCAGTAAATAGGGGATCAGGTCTAATACTCTCATAAGGAACGTTCGGGTCGTTACAAATACAAATCATTAGAGCCTCGAATGAATGTACCAAAGCCAACACAATACAATGAGGAATAGAAACACACAACACAATGAAGACTAGAAACATAGACTGTTGCGGCGTGCAACCCGATCCAACCGTACAACACTATCCTCACTTATTCCACCATATAAGTATCAATAATAATAAGTAAATATATGTTGCAGCGCACAACCCGATCCCACCATATAATCAGAATCAGTGACATAATTCACTCTTATTTCACTGTATCAATCCACCCTTATTTCACATGTTGCAGCGTGCAACCCTATCCCACCGTAACAATATAAATAATTCAATAAGAGCAATCAATTTAACAACTCGAATCAAAAGAATTGTATACGACTAACGGATATGAAGAAAAACCAGAAAGGAAATATCGTCCCAAATTAAGTGGGCATTTGGACATAAGAATTGTAGAATTTTTAAAAAAAAGTGAAATTTTTCTTCAACTGAAAATGATATTTGAAAATTAGAGTTATGTTTGGATATGCATACCATTTTGGGTTGTTATCTAAAGTGGTCTGGAGTGAAAATTTTGAAAAATAGTTTTTTGAAATTTATCAAATTTCCGAAAAATTCTGATAGTCATTTTCAAGTGAAAATTTCGAATTTTATAGACAAACATTGATTCTGAAAAAAAGTGAAAGCTTTTTTAAAAAAAGAGAAAAAATTTGTATGGCCAAACGGGCTCTAGGAATTCACTATGATTAACACTAAGCAGTAAGACAAGTCAAATAAATGACAACTAAAGGGTACATGCAAGTCAATTAAGGCAAGTAGCAGTAAATCATGGAGGCATGGGAGAATCTAACATTTTTAACACGAGAATAATAAATGACAAGTAACAAATAAAGGCATGGGAAGCATTTAAAGCATGTAACAATTAAGACATGGAATAAAATAATTAATGAAATACGGGAAGAAGGGAAACAAGTATTTTGACGGTGTATATACACTCGTACCTCGCATATACGCTGCTACACATGAATTTCACATAGCACATAGCTCATGGTTTCCAAATTCCCTAAAATCAAGGTTAAACCCAACACTTACCTCACTCCGCAATCAACTCAGAGCTCTACCGGGCCTTTCCTCTAGAATCCGCCTCCAAACCAATCGAATCTAACCAAATCGACTCGGTAACATCAAATAATACTAGAGAAATTAATTACAATATATTTATGATTTTTACACTTTTCCCAACAAGTCAAAAAAAAGTCACTCCGGTCTTGCTTGGTCAAAATTCGAGATTCGGACCAAAACCCATTTACCCATTCACATGCGAGCCTGGTTATGTAATTAGTTTCTAAATCCGACCTTGAATTGAGGTCTAAATCCCGAATTTGCAAAAACGCTTCAATTCTTCCCAAATCCCTAGTTTACTACCATGTAAGAACAAAGATTAAGGCTAGAAATTAATGGGTGATGATGGAAATGGAAGAAAATAAGTTAAAGTACACTAACCTATGAAAGGGTGATGAAATTTCTCCTCCAAATCGCCTCTAGGGAGAGCTCTAATGGAAATATAGTGAAATTTGGGTGAAATCCCCGTATTTGAAATCTTTTAAGGTCTGGGCATCAGGACTTCTTTGCGTTTGCGAAGATCCTGCCATGATCGCGATACACAACGACCAAAATGGCCTACGCGTTCGTGAAGGCTGCTCCCCTCAAGCCTTCGCGTTCGCGAGCCAATGCTCGCGCTCGCATAGAGTAAAACACTGGCCCCCCTCCCGGGTAATCAACCTTGTGCGTTCGTGAAAGGCTGCCCGCATTCGCGAAAGGCAACCCCCACCAAGGCTTCGCGTTCGCGTGCACACCATCACATTCTCGATGATGACAAAACTCCCCTTGCCCAGATTACTCTTTGCGATCGCGGGAGTACCTTCGCGACCGCGAAGAAGAAAACACCAGATGACAGCAGAAGTTCAAAACCAGAAATTTCTAAGTTCAAAAAACTCGTAGCCTATCTAAAACTCACCCGAGCCCTCGGGGCTCCAAGAAAAACATTCACACAAGTCCAAAACATTATACGAACTCACATGTGTGACCAAAACACAAAAATAACACCTAGAACTACGAATTGGACACCAAAACAAATGGAATTTTCAATGAAACTTAAGAACATGAAACTTTTCAACTAGATGTCCAAATCACATCAATAAACTCTATTTTGCATCAACTTTTGCAGACAAGTCGTAAATACAGTAATGAACTTATACCACGTTCTAGAACCCGAATCCAAACCCGGTGGCAACAAAGTCAAGCTACGGTCAAACTTGAAATTTCTTTAAACTTCAAATTTTCAACAAATTACAATAATTCATGCTAGTGACTTTCGAATTCGATTCCGGACATACTCCCAAGTCCCAAACTACAATACTCCCACCGGGACCGTTGATTCGGCTTCGTTAATCAAGGAAGGCTAAACAGGGCTATTTGAGGTTTTGGAACACAGAATTAAAGGTTAAATTTATAAATGACCTATCGAGTCATCACATTCTCCACCTCTAAAACAAACTCTCATCCTTGAACGGACATAGAAAACTAGCTGGACTGGTAAAAAGGTGTGGATATCTACTCCGCCTTTCCGACTCAGACTCCTAAGTGGCGGCCTCGATCGGCTGACCTTTCCACTTCACTCAAACTGAAGGATAACTCATAGACCTTAATTGTCGGACCTATCGGGCTAGAATAGTCACCGACTCCTCCTCATAAGTCAAATCCTTGTCCAATTGGACTGAGCTAAAATCTAACACATGGAACGGATCACCGTGATACTTTTGGAGCATGGACATATGTGACACCGGATGGACTACTGATAAACTGGGTGGCAATGCGAGATTGTAGGTCCTATATACTAGGGCTCAACTTACTCTTCTTTCCGAACCTTATCACACCCTTCATGGGTGAAACCTAAACATCACCCTGTCTCCGAACAGGAATGCAACATCATGAACTCTACGGTCATCATAACTCTTCTGCCTAGACTGAGCGGTGCGAAGTCGATCTTGAATAATCTTGACCTTATCCAAGGCATCCTGTACCAAATTTGTACCCAACAACCAAGCCTCACCCCGGCTCGAACCATTTAACTGGCGAACGACACTGCCTCCCGTATATTGCCTCATAGGGAGCCATCTGAATGCTCGACCGGTAGTTGTTGTTCTAGGCAAACTCCACAAGTGGAAAAAACTGGTTCCAAGAACCACTGAAATCCATAACACAATCGCAAAGCATATCCTCCAATATCTGAATAGTGCGCTCGGACAGTCCATCCGTATGGGGATGAAATCCTATGCTCAACTCAACATGCTTTCCCAACTGACGTTGCACGGCCCTTCAGAAGTGCAAGGTGAACTGCGTACCTCGATCAGAAATTATAGACAAGGGCACACCGTGAAGATGGACGATCTTGCGGATCTAGATCTTAGCTAATCGCTCTAAGGAATAGGTAACTGCCATTTGAATGAAATGTGGTGACTTGGTCAACATGTCCAGAATAATCCATACCACATCAAACATACTCTGATTCCGTGGGAGTCCAACAACAAAATTCATAGTGATACGCTCCCACTTCCACTCGAGAATATCTAGCTTCTGAAGCGGGCCACCAGTCCTCTGATGCTTGTACTTAACTTTCTAACAATTTAGACACCGAATTACATATGCAACTATGTCTTTCTTCATCCTTTTCACCAATAATGCTTCCATAAGTCCCGATACATCTTGGCGGCACCCAGATGAATAGAATACTAAGAATTGTGGGCCTCCTTAAGAATCAGCTCACGAAGCCCATCCACATTTGGCACATAAATGCGACCTTGCATCCTCAAAACTCCATCATCTTCAACAATAACATTCTTGGCACCACCGTGTCGCACCATGTCCTTAAACACAAGAAAGTGAGGATCATCATACTGACGCTCTTTGACGCGCTCATACAAGGAATACCGAGCGACTTTGCAAGCTAAAACACGACTGGGCTCTGAAACATCTAACCTAACTAACTAACTGGCCAAAGCCTGGACGTCTGCTGCGAGCGGTCTCTCACCGACTGGGATATGCACAAGGATACCCATACTCACTACCTTTCAATTCAAGGCATCGGCCACCACATTGGCCTTCCCGGGGTGATACAAAATGATGATATCATAGTCTTTCAACAACTCCAACCATCTTCTCTGCCTTAAATTGAGATCCTTTTTTCTTGAACAAATACTGTAGACTTCGATGATCCTTGAATATCTCGCACGACACCGTAAATCTAGTGCCTCCAAATCTTCAATGCATAAACAATGGTTGCCAACTCTAAGTCATGAACGGGGTAATTTTTCTCATGAATCTTCAACTGTCGTGGCGCATATACACCGTGTAAGATATTGACCGGGTGGGAAACACCAACACTGGCGTCGTAGTCAAAATAGTCTTGAGCTTCTGAAAACTCAACTCACACTCGTTCGAACATTTGAACGGGGCACCCGGTCAATCTGGTCAATAGGGTTGCTATAGATGAATACATATCCACGAACCGGCGGTAATAACCCGCCAAACCTAGGAAACTCCCGATCTCTATAGCTGAAGCAGGTCTAGGCCAATTCTGAACTGTCTCAATCTTCTTAGGATCTACCGTTATGCCCTCTGCCAATATAACATGACCTAAAAAGGTGACTGAGTCTAACCAAAACTCACACTTTGAAAACTTAGCATATAACTAGCTATATCCTAGAGTCTGAAGTACAATCCGAAAACGTTGCTCATGCTCCTCTCGACTAGGGGAGTAGATCATGATATCATCAATGAATACATTGACAAAATAATTCAAGTAGGGATTGAACACCTAGTTCATCAAGTCCATGAATGTTGCTGGGGCATTTGTCAACCTAAATGACATCACTAGGAACTCATAATTTCCATACCAAGTACGAAAAGCTATCTTAGGGACATCGGATGCCCTAATCCTCAGCTGGTGGTAGCCAGACATCAAATCAATCTTCGAAAATACTTTGGCACCCTGAAGCTAATCAAATAAGTCATCAATCCTTGGAAATGGATACTTGTTCTTGATAGTGACTTTGTTCAACTGCCGATGGTCTATACACATCCTCATCGACCTATCCTTCTTCTTCAAACAACATGGGCGCAACCCAGGGCGAGGCACTAGGTCTAATGAATCCCTTATCAAGCAAATCTTGTAACTGTTCCTTCAGCTCGTTCAACTTCGGCGAGGCCATATAGTATGGCGGAATAGAAATAGATTGAGTGCCCAGAGCCAAATCAATACGGAAATTAATATACTTGTCGGGTGGCATCCCCGGTAGGTTTGCAGGAAACACCTCGGGAAACTCACGAAACTAGTACTAAATCCATGGATGGAACCTCTGCACTAGAATCACATGCATAGGCCAAATAAGCTAGATACCCCGTCTCGACCATACGTCGAGCCTTTACATAAGAAATAACTCTGTTGGTAGAGTGACCAGGTGTATCTCCACTCTAATCTAGGCAACCCCGACATGGATAAGGTCACCATCTTGGCGTGACAGTCCAATATACCATGATAAGATGACAACCAATCCATACCCAAGATAACATCAAAATCTACCATATCAAGAAGTAGGATATCTATGCTAGTTTCAAGACTCCCAATAGTAACCATACACGAGCAATAGACACGATGTAAAATAATAGAATCTCCCACGGGCATGGACACATACACACACAACCAGATATGCAGCGAAATAGGATGACACATAGGAGTAAGTAGATCCCGAATCAAATATATGTATATACGTGCACAATAAGTGCAACAAGTGTAGCATTAGTACGCAAATCAATGCGTAGCCAGTAAATATCTAGCCTAACCTCGTAGAAGTAGTGACGAGGGGTCGGCACCGACACTTACTAGAGGTCCAATAAAGCGGTATGCTAAATCCTAAACATATATGAAGCACAACAACAATAGTGGGATTAAATAGTAACCAACTTAATCTTTCAAAATTTCTTTTAACGATGTAAACTTCTCTATCTTGTATCCTATCTCAACAACTCGGAAAATATCAAGTGTCAATATCAAATGAATAAGAAATACCAATATAAAATTCAAGGCATTAGTGGAAGGATAATCTCGTGAATATTCGGACTACTAGCGATATGACGCACGATTATGCTGAGGTCATACGGCCCGAACCTATAAGAAATATGATACTGCCGAGACGAACGTCCTGATTCCATAATAATGTGTACACTGTCGAGGGTCGAGCAGAACGAACTATAGATGTATTATACTGCCGAGGCGAACGACCCGCTCCCATAAGAGTATGGTAAAAAATCCTACCGAGGCGAACGAACCGATCCCATTAGAATAAGAAGCTTTAACGTGTCTTTGACCCCACTCACGAATAAACGTGTGAGTTATGGACTTTAAGGAAAAGCCTTGCAATGAAAGACAAGTTATTCCGCGGATTATCAAGTAGCTCGTCACATCTCTACAATAGCGATTCTATCACCCTATGCAAGTCTAGTCTCATGTCTAAATACGAAATAAAGGAATTAAACGAGCAAAGATAACTGAAATAGTACAATTATAGCATGGCGTCAACCTAAGTCTACCCGGACATAATCATGAATTCTAGCATACGCATGGACACTCGTCACCTCATACGTGCGTAGCTCCCACAACATGTGGCACATAAGAATATAACACATACGTGGTAATTTCCCCTTTACAGGGTTAGACATGAGACTTACCTTGCTTTGAAGTTCCATAACCGGCTCCAATGCCAGTATAACACCTCAAACCGATGCCCGTCGCTCCAAAAGTAGTCAAACAATGTGAAAACCAATAAAAACATACTCTAATACTCTTAGTAAATCAATTTATAACAATTCCCAATTCCGCTGCAAAAGTCAATAAAGTCAACCCTCGGGCCCACATGCACATATTCCAAAAGTTATTGAAAATATATATTACCCATAACTCATATGATCCATGCCCAGAAAATCATCAAATTTCGTCCATTAATTGACCTTCAAGTCAAGGATTTACCATTTCTCAACTTTGGTGGCTCAAAATCGCAACTTTTGTACAATCCAAATACGGTTAAAAATAATAACCAATGGAAATGATCATGAAGAAACATCAAAATAAAGGTCATATATTTACGCCTTTGTTGAGACAAGAATAACGCCGCAAAATTCACCTAAAACAGAGCTCTAGAACTCAAGATATGCTCAAAGTACTAAAACTCTCGGTTTAAAATACTGTCCAAATGATTTTTCTTCATCGCCTTCGCGGGAGACCTTCGCGTTTGTGAAGAGAAATTTTTCGCGTTGACCGGTCAACTCAGAAATCCTTCTTTGTATACGCGGAACCTCTCTCGCGTTTGCGAGGAATAAAGCTTCGCACCAGAAACTAGCAATTTTGTCCAACATGGAAATGGGCATAACTCTCTCATACAACATCGGAATTCGACGATTCTTGTTGCTATGGCTCCGTAATTACGATAAATATATAATGTTTCAATAGAATCACAAATAAAGGGCCTTTTTCTCAATATAATAACCTTTATGATAAAATAAATGATGCTGAAACATCAAATAAGAGCGCAACACAACCCAAACTAATCGGAAACACACCCGAGGCCTCCGGTACCCCGTCCAATCAAAAAAACCAGTCCTGAAACATAACACGAACCTAATCGAGGCCTCACATCACACCAATCAACGTCAAAATCATGAATCGAAAACCGGAACCTTGTTTAAACTTTCAAACTTCCAAACTTCGACGAACGCTTTCGAATCATATCAAAACATTCCGGAATTACGCCAAACTTTGCGTACAAGTCATAAATCACGATACGAACCTATTTCGAGGCTCGAATTCCCCAATGAACATCGATAACACCAAAGTCCACTTCAAACCAAACATAAGTAATTCTTAAACTTCCAAAATACCAACATTCTACAACAAGCACTGAAATGCTTTCGAACCACCCGATACTCAACCTGAACATATGCCCAAGTCCAAAATCATTATACGAACCTATTGGAACCTTCAAATCTCGATTCCGAGGCCGTTTACTCAAAAATCAATCCTTAGTAAACTCTTCCAACATAAAGATTCTAGAATGAGAATTTTCCATCTGAATCAACTCCGAACTTGCCGAAATCCAACTCCGACCACGCACACAAGTCATAATACATGAAGTGAAGCTACTGAAGGTCTCAAACCACTAAACGACACGCTAGAGCTCAAAACGACATGTCCGGTCGTTATATTCTCTCCCACTTAAACATACGTTCATCCTCGAACGTGCCAATAACTGCTCTGGAGTTGCCAACAAATCACTAACCAACACCTCGTGCACATAACCGTGCCACCACAACCGAAGTGAGCACATTACCTCAAGTCAAACTGAAGATGTTCCTTTTCATTTTAGCCGACAAGCCTTAGGACCAAATTCCAACCTTCGAATTTTTCTGCAAGACCTGATTCTAACATGAGAACATTATATAAATCTTCACACGCAGAACCCACAAACGATCACACACCCATGCTGACATCACACAATGCACCGCATAACTCATTTGCCCATAATAACCTCCTCCAATCACAACAACTGCACTTTCACTGACCCACTGCTTGTAGTATACCTCATAACACAAATAATCCTAGTCTTAACCCTCACAACAACGATGAAAGAGATACGCAGGTACTCATAACCACCTGTCAAATCAATAACCCGCAGAGTTTATCCACTTGACAAGAACTGTTACTTTATTCTGAACTGAATAGTGACATTCTCTCTTTAATATACCTTACATAAATCCTACCACACAGATTTCAGGTCCAATAACCTCGTCTCACCCAGTACAAGTTGCTCAGGCAATAAGCCACCTCAAACACTTACCAAGATCTCATATGAAGCTATTAATGCACCACAAGGTACAACATGAATATGAAATATAAGGAGAAATGAACTCTGGAAAAGAACTACCCAGCCCGCGTAACGAATAAAACGGTCGAACAGATTCTATGAACCCTTCTCAGAGAATGAGAAACAAAATACACAAGAATATATATAGGGAATCTTACTCAACATCTCACTGTTGCGGCGTGCAACCTGATCCATACATGATACCGTTGCAGCGTGCAACTCGATCCAAACAATATACATGTGGCCCACCTGATCCACACAACATACCTGTGGCAGCGTGCCACCCGATCCACACATAATAATAAATAAAGAAATACCCATTAAGACAAATTCTTATACCTACAAAATACTTGAATATCGGCCACAAGCACGTCAATTGCAAAAAATAAAACTTTGGGGAGACGGATAGTGCCATGCGCTACAAAACTCGAGCTCGACTAAGGTGAAACAACGACAAGCTACACAAAATCACAACACACGTGTGAATAATCAAGCCGTCTCACAACCCATATGGAATAATATAGCATTACATAGGATAGCTGACGATAGGAATAACATCCAACACCCGAAGATTCCTCCATAAACAGTGTTATGATGAATGAACACATCTGACCTGACGTAGAGCATACATTCACATTAGACCCATCAACGGACCTCAAGCCGATTCTGATCACACCATAATGGGCCAACATCCTTTCAAGGATCCACAATGGCCCTAGTCATGACACACACAACACTCGTCCAATCCGTACCAAACTCCCACAGTCCATGACCAAATGTATTGAGCACCTTTCAGGCATACACTCTCACTTTAGCAATAGTACCAGAATCTCCATACTTGGTTTCAATCCTTAACAATCAAGTGACTAACATGTCACCCTTATAAAAATTTCCCCGTGGGATACGCTCCCACGACCTTCTGCACCAGGCATCGAAGTTTGTACCTCCATACCACAAACCGTACTAATTTTGTCTAACAAATCAAAAATCCGCAATTTAATACACAATGCCCTTTACACAGGTAAACGTTCTTAGGTGAAACTAAGGAAAATGTCAGCTTACTCTGAACATCTGAATTCTTCCCTGCTCATTCGAGCTCGTGACATTCTTATCCACACCGAGTCGCAACCTTGATCCTCAACTTCCAATTCCCATGCCGATCACTGCACCTATCATGCCGCTACGCAAGAGTACAAGAATTCATCATAACCCCTGAACTACTAGTAGAATAAACATTTCATTGGCTAGAAACCTTTCACTTAACTCATTTCAGAAGAACTATTGCAACACGCAACTGAATTCCCACGACCGCATAAGTTGCAAACCTCAAGTCGTGGTCTAAACCGCCATACCCCTTCCGGGATCCGTTTGCACAACAAGGCCATAGGAATCAAATACCTCTCAAATCAAGCAAATTATGGTGGTTTTAAAGCCCGCACGTACAACCACCAACCACCTGTATAACTTAACGCGCCGAAGGAACTGATCCTTGTCACAATCGTGATGATTCAAACCATTACCAACCAAGACAACTTCCTCCAATTTACTCTTGACCTGTCTTAGAAATAATAATAATAATAATAATAGCTCCATTCAAAAACATAACGAAACTCGATCAACACTTATCCCGAGTGACCCAAATCACGAGATCACATTGTATCAATACACACTGTAAAAACTCGATCCTTAACCACATAAAACCCAAAATCCTTAGACACTGCACTTACATCCTTGAACCCATTAGAGCCACTATTGAGAGTCAACCACTTTGACCTGGTCCCGAGTATAATCAAACTCCAACGCTCTATTAGCACACGAACACTCTCGAAGAAGAAACCAGATGAACTCTTTACTTGTACATCAACTCCACAAGAAGCATAAACTTTGAGTCTTCCCAAAACCTGCACCTGAATCGATAAGTCCAAATATAGCACACATTCATCAAGTTCTTTGCTCGAATTAACCCTGATGTTTTCTTTTCTTAGTCATAAATAATCCACAAATGCATCGATAACCAGAAACCACATAAGCAGACAACCACGCGATCCAATCGTAGGCGGTGGGCTCCCCCACTTAGATTTAAGCTACAAGCATATAAATCTAGATTCCAAAGAGATTCCTCCTACCCAATTACTATGATCTCGCACCATTAACTTGAAAACCTATCGAAATCTCTTGTTAAACTCTTCATAAAACATCCCGAATTATCAGCCAAAAGTGACTATTTGACCTCCCACTGGGTGGTAAGTATAACTCCTCATAGAAACTTCATCAGAAATCACTCAACCGCTGACCTGTTCATAGGAAATATCATCTGTGGAATTTCTATACCGATATCTTCCAACGACACTGGATTGGGTACAACCACCACAAAATCAGTAAACCCTCACGAGCCCCTGCTCGTCCACCAGCTGTAAAAGTATATTCATTCCCCTTTGACATCAATTGAAAGTTCAAAAATGCGTTCCAAACTCGAAGTCATGTTTCATCCAAAACGATAATCAATTTTTCACACACCTCTTCATTTCAGGCAAACTCCTCATTGCCATATTTAATCTTCCTCGGTGCAGTAGCCTCCATCACAAATAAAATACATAGACCTTGTCACTTTCCAACATGATTCCCAGATCGCCCTAAACTTTTCTCAAGGCTTGTGGCTATCCTACCACAGAATCCATATGCTACTCCTCCACTCCCACTTCGGTTAAACCATCTCATTTAAGAAACTTCTCGATCTCTGGTTTTCATACTTGACCTGCTAGCAATTCAATCACCGCGAGACATCTCCAACCATGTCCTCCCCCGTCTTCGTTGCCCAAATACTACCTCAAAGCAAAATCCATCTCTATAGCACCTGATCTAATAAATTGGTACCAACTCTAAGCCTCCCCGAAGATCATATTGATCGAGACATCAACATTAGAAACACCGATGCAATTATGAAACCGTTACACACCGTCATCTCTTATAACCTCTTCTTAGGATCTATTTCACATCACCCTGGCCCGAGGGAAAATCAAAGAAGACCATAACACCGGCGGACCTTAATACGTTCAAACAAGGACGACGACACCACATCACAAATAAGAATTCCACCGCGCTCGAAAATATCAAGTCTCGTTACTCTATCAACCAAAGACTGAACATCCATAGTCCGATTGCCTTTCCTCTGCTGGAATTAAATGTCAAACCTCCAAACCATGGACCGAATAATCCTCCTTTCGAGGGACGACACACAAATAAGAACCCTACCATTTATACTGTGATAACCACTCATGAATATCATAATATATTGTACATAGCAGCGAAACCGTAGGCAACACTAACATTGCACTGAAATGACAGAACATCCCTCCACGAGGCGACAACAATAACATAATCGAATACGCAGGGTGAAACATCCCACGCCACATCTGCAGTACTATTAAAATTGATCGATACCCAATTGATAACCAACATTGTAGCATAAGATTGAGTAGGAAGGAAACAAAGGCTTAGGCTTCAATTGAATCAAATCGCACGACGAGGAATCAAGAAGGGAAATGCTCCTAATAGCCATGTAGCCTCTCGAAGATAAGTACAGACGTCTCTATACTGATCTGCAAGACTCTATTAGACTTTCTCATGACTCGTGAGACCCAAATGAACCTAGAGCTCTGAGAACAAGCTATCACGACCCAAAATCAACGATAGACCGTGATGTGTAACGACCCGGCCGATTGTTTCGAGAGTTATAGCCCTGTTTCCCTCATTTTTGCTTCCTTTTGTGTTCTTCAGCTGTATTTTTATCGTATCATGTTGGTTGTTCGGGTCCGAAGTGGTTTCGGAGTTGAATGAGACACTTAGTCTCTTATTAGGAAGCTTAAGTTGGAAAAGTCAACTAGATGCTGACTTATGTTTAAACGGTCTCGGATTTGGATTTTTATGATTCGATTAGCTCCGTTAGGTGATTTTGGACTTAGGAACGTGTATGGAATGTAATTTGGAGGTCCGTGGTAGAATTAGTCTTGAATTTTGGCGAAAGTTAGAAATTTGGCAATTTTGGTCGGCAGTGGAAAACTTGATATCAGGGTCGGAATGGAATTTTAGGAGTTGGAGTAGGTTCATAATGTAATTTGTGATGTGTGTGTAAGAGGTCATTCAAACGTGTTTTGGTAGGTTTCAACGTCGTTTGCGGAATTTGGAAGTTTAGAAGTTCTTAGGCTTGAATCTGAGGGTAATTTGGTGTTTTGATGTTGTTTTGAGTGTTCTGAAGGTTCGACTAAGTTCGTATGTTGATATATGACTTGTTAGTGTGATTGGTTGAGGTCCCAAGGGCATCGGATGAGTTTTGGGTGGTTAACAGATTGATTTTTTTTGTGTTGGGAGATAGCTATTTTTGTTGGTTTCTGAAATTGCTAGTGTTTTTCGCACCTGCGGATGGGGAGCCGCAGGTGCGCTTGGGTAGCTGCAGATGTGGAAATGGAAGGCCAAGGCTGGTAATGCAGGTGCGAAGGATTGTCGGCATCTTCGAGCCCGCAGGTGCGAGGCCTTGAGCGCATATGCGGAAAGGACGAGTTGAGCTGGTTCCGCAGAAGCGGGAGTGTTGCGCAGGTGCACGCCCACAGGTGCAAAAACTGGGCGCAGGTGCGAAATTTGAGGACTTAAGTGGTTCTCGTAGGTTCGAGGAGTTGACCGCAGGTGCAGTTCCACAGGAGCGGATAATTGGTCGCGGGTGCGAAAGACCAGGGCAGAAAGTATAAATAGCACACTTCGCGAATTTTGTTCCATTTCCACCATTTTCAAGTCAGTGTTTGGAGTTTTTGAAGTGATTATGAAGGGAGATTCAAGGGGTTTTCAGTGAAGTAAGTTTCTCGAGCTCTATACTCCTATCTATGGTGATTTCCCGTTGTTTAATTATTTAATTAATGGAAATTAGGGGTGAAAGGGAGGGGTTAAGGCATGGGATTTTGGAGAGTTTGATGGGAGGATTTGAGGGATCAAACGGAGTCGGATTTTGATAAATTTCGTATGTATGGACTCGTGAGTGAATGGGATTTCTAGTTTTGTATTTTTGTAGGATTTCGAGACGTGGGCCCGGGGGCCAAGTTTGAGCCAATTTCGGATCCAGGGTCTAATTTAATAGTTTTTCTTGTGGAATTCATTCCATTAGCGTATATTGATGGTGTTGTTCTGATTACGAATAGATTCAGAGCATTTGGAAGGCCGAATCGAGGGGCAAGAGCATCGCGGAGTAGGGATTTGATCGGTTTGAGGTAAGTAATGACTGTAAATCTATTCCTGATGGTATTAAAACCTAGATTTTGTGTCATGTGACTATTTTGAGGTGACGCACATGCTAGGTGATGGGCGTGTGGGCGTGAACCATTGGGGATTGTGACTTGGTCCGTCCTGTAGCAATTGTAACGTTGCATATTTTGTTGAAACTATCTGATACTTATGTGTTTTAGAAAGAATTTCTTTAAATTGGGTTGGATGCCACGTTTAGGCCTTATGCCAGTGTTGTTTGGACCGTTAGAGGTCTTTTCTTGCTATCCTCTAATTGTTTTTGATTGAAAATATATACTCAGTCATGTCATACATATTTACTGCATAGCTCAGCCTCTATTACTCTATTTTGATGCATCATGTAATGCTGTTTGGCTGAATACTTTGCTTTCTGAGAGTCCGAGGGGCTGGGAGGTTTATGACTGAGTGAGGCTAATGGCTTGATTTGTGAGGATATTTTGGGATCGGGCTGCACGCTGCAACATGTTGATATAGGCTAAGGGCCTCATTGATTTATGCCATGATTGGCTTGATATAGCACTTGGGCTGAAGGAGCCCCTCCGGAGTCTGCACCACACCCCCAGTGAACGCAGATACCTACTGAGTGCCGAGTGTTGAGTGAATGGGAGGCATGAGCGATTGTGAGGTTTGCCCGAGGGGCTGATTATGTTTTCATCATTTTTGCTCATATTTGCATTAAGCCTTTGTTTCAAAACTGTTGAAAGATGTCTTTAAATGATTTCACTGGAACTGGATTTGAACGAGCTGATTTGATTCAAACTCTGGTTTTAAAAGCATGCCGTATTTTACTGAGTTTTCGTGATATGAAATTTACTTGCATTATTGCTCCTCCCTAATTCTCAGCCTTTATTTACTGTTGTGACTTACTGAGTTGGCGTACTCACGTTACTCACTGCACCTTCTTATCTTCCTTAAGTTGTATTTAGCAATTTTCCAGACTATGTTAGTCTCGATATTGTCAGACAAATTGTAGTAGATGCTCATGGCTAGTGATACCCCAATGTCGGGCTTTTCTTTTTTGCACTTTTGCTTTGTTTTGATTCCCTTTATGAAGGTGTTATATTAAATAGCTTTGAAATTATCTTTGAAATGAAAATATCGATTTATTTTGGTATTGTGTCGTCTTGCATAGTACCACGATAGGCGCCATCACGACAGGGTTAGTTTGGGCCGTGACATGATGGCGCCCAACGTCGTTGTTAGGTAAGCCATTGGGAACCATCTAAATAATTATCCATTTTTAAATTTAAAAAGTCAGGAAATTTAATAAATAAATAGAATAAAACGTGGCACTCATAGAAACCTATGCTTTTCTTTACCAATTTTCGAATGCATATAGATCGCAAGGTGGAATGACAAAAAATTAGCGTGAGCTACAATAATGATCATCCACTAGGAACCCCCAAAACCCGGCATCACAAGTTAATAAGCATCTACTAGGAATATAATAAAATGCAACATCTATCTGTACTACAAGTTAGACAGGAGAATATAAATAACTCTGATGGAGACTCAATATTCTGCAGATCGTAACATGGAATACATCTCATCGTAAAGTCCCCGCAACAGCCGCACCTTTGCGCCCAATAGACCACCAGACATACATATATATATATATATATATATATATATATATATATATATATATATATATATATATATATATATATATATATATATATATATATATATACGTGCACAATAAGTGCAGCAAGTGTAGTATGAGTACGTAAATCAACGCGTACCTAGTAAGTATCTAGCCTAACCTCGGAGAAGTAGTGACGATGGGTCGGCGCTAACACTTACTAGAGGTCCAATAAAGCGGTATGCTAAATCCTAAAAGTATTTGAAGCACAATAGTAATAGTGGAATAAAATGGTAACCAACTTAATCATTCAAAATTTCTTTTAACAATATAAGCTTTTCAATTTCGTATCCTGTCTCAACAACTCGGAAAATATCAAGTCCCAATATCAAATGAATAAGAAATACAATAAAAATGCAAGGCATTAGTGGAAGGATAACCTTGTGAATATTCGGACTACTAACGATATAACGCATGATTATGCCGAGGTCGTACGACCCGAACTCATGAGAAATATGATAATGCCGAGGAGAACGGCTCGATCAAATAATAATGTGTACACTGCCGAGGGTCAAGTGGCACGAACCATAGATGCATCTATTATACTGCTGAAGTGAACGACCCACTCCCATAAGTGTGTGGTACAAAATTCTATCGAGGCGAACGACCCGATCCCATTAGAAGAAGAAGATTTAACGGGTCCTTGACCCCACTAACGAATAAACGTGTGAGTTATGAACTTTAAGGAAAAGCCTTGCGATGAAAACACACAATGCGGGAGGAATTGATAAGGGAAGCAGAAATTATTTTGTGGATTATCAAGTAGCTCGTCACATCTCTACAATAGCGATTCTATCACCCTATGCAAGTCTAGTCTCAAGTATTAATGTGAAATAAAGGAATTAAACGAGCAAAGATAACTCAAATAGTACAATTATAGCATGACCTCAACCTAAGTTTACCCGGACATAATCAGGAACTCTAGCATACGCTCGAACACTCGTCACCTCATACGTGCGTAGCTCCCACAACATGTAGCACATAAGAATATAACACCTACGGTGTAATTTTTCCCTCATACGGTTAGACAGGAGACTTACCTCGCTCGGAAGTTCCATAACTGGCTCCAATGCCACTCTAACATCTCAAACTGATGCTCGTTCCTCCAAAACTAGTCAAACAATATGTAAACCAATAAAAATATACCTTAATACTCATAATACATCAATTTATAAAAATTCCCAATTCCACTCCAAAATTCAATAAAGTAAACCCTCGGGGCCACGTGCTCCGATTCAAAAAATTATTGAAATAAATATTACCCATAACTCATATGATCTATATCTAGAAAGTCATCCAATTTCGTCCATCATTCGACCCTCAAGTCAAGGATTTACAATTTCTCAACTTTGGGGCTCAAAATTCCAATTTTTTACAATACAAACACGAATAAAAATAATAACAAATGGAAACAGTCATTGAGAAACATCAAAATAAATGTTAGATATTTTTGAGACGAGGACAACGCCGCAAAAATTACCTCAAACGGAGCTCTAGAACTCAAGATATGTCCAAAATACTAAAATTCTCGGTTTAAAACACTATCCAGATAATTATTTTTCGCGTTGACCGGTCAACCCAGAAGTCCTTCTTCGCATTCTAGGGACCTCTCTCGCGTTCGCAGAACAAAGCTTCGCATCAGAAACCGACAATTTTCCGACACGGAAATGGGCATAACTCCCTCATACGACATCAGAATTTGACGATTTTTATTGCTATGGCTCCGTAATTACGGTGCGGATCTAATGGTTAAATTTAATTGAAAAATAAAGGTCTTTTTCTCAATATACTACCCTTTTTTTCCCAAAGAAACGACGCTGAAATATCAAATAAGAGCGCAACACAACCCGAACACATCTGAAATACACCCGAGGCCTCCAGGACCCCGTCTAATCACACAAACCAATCCCAAAACATAACACGAACGTACTCAAAGCCTCAAATTACACCAAACAACATTAAAATTATGAATCTACGACCGAAACCTTCTTTAAACTTTCAAACTTCCAAACTTCGACGAAGGCGTCTGAATCATACCAAAACATTCTGGAATTACACCAAACTTTGCGTACAAGTGATAAATCACGATTGGAACCTATTTGAAGGCTCGGAATCCCAAACAGATATCGATAACACCAAAGTCCACTTCAAACCAAACATAAGAAATTCTTAACTTCCAAAATACCAATTTTCTACAATAAGCACCGAAATACTTCCGGACCACCCGATACTCAATCCGAACATACGCCAAACTCCAAAATCATTATACAAACCTACTGTCCCTATTCCGAGGTCATTTACTCAAAATTCAATCCTTAGTCAGCTTTTTCGGTTTTTCCAACTTAAAGTTTCTTAAATGAGAATAATCCGAATCAACTCTGAACTTCCTGAAATTTCACTCCGACCACGTGTACAGGTCATAATAAATGAAGTGAAGCTACTCAAGGTTTCAAACCGTCGAACGATGCGCTAGAGTTCAAAATGACCGGTCGGATCATTACACTTTATCTTTTCCATTGCCAAGTTATTCTTCTAAGTCAAATTTTGTTTCGTGATGTTTTATTTATGTCTCTGAAAGAAAGAAAATGTATGTGTATGTGTATGTGTGTGTGTATATATATATATATATATATTTGTCTTTTTCTCACCTTTGTACATATATTTTTAGAGTGAATATACGTATTCATAGTTCACTTCAAATACTAATGATGATTATAATTGTATCCCTCAAGATATATATATATATATATATATATATATATATATATATATATATATATATATATATATATATATATCTACTTGAACAATTTACCAAGTTATCTCTTTTATTCTTGTATCTTCCTCTCCATAATCTTATTTTCCTAAATTTTGTTCCTACAAGGTGTGATTTCTCCATATAATTATTCCAAATTGCAAAAAGAAAGAATTAGAATTCAAAATCAACGGTCCTTCTCATAATGAACTATGATTAAATTGTAAAAGCAATCAACTTTTATTCGTGATAATAACAAGAACAACTTATAAATAAAAAACTTAACTATCGAAACTGCAATATATGTTTTCTTTCCTTCAAGTAATGTCTTATATAACAACTTCTAGGTCTTCTTTAGTCTTCTATTTCTAGATTTACCAAAATAATATTATCCCTTATTTCAACTTCCAAGATTCAACCAATGTTAACTTTGAAGCTGATTCTCGCCTCCAATGTAACGAGCCGACCAATCATTTTGAGTTCTAGCACGTTGTTTGGCAGTTTGAGGCCTTGAGTAACTTTACTTTATGTATTATGACTTGTAAACGAGGTTGAAATAGAATTTCGGGAAGTTCGGAGTTGATTCGGAAGGAAAATTCTCAATTGGGAAGTTAAAGTTGGAAGAATTGACAAAGATTTGACTTTTTAGTAAACGACTTTCGTCCGGAATTTTGATGATTCCTTTAGTTCTGGATGATGACTTAAACTTTAGGCGTATGACTGGATTGTATTTGGAGGTCCGTAGATTGATTTGATATTTTTTTGGCAAAAGTTGGAAGATTGAAGGTTTAGAAGGTTGATAAGTTTAACCGAGAGTTGACTTTGTTGATATCGTATCCGGATTGTGGTTTTGGGAATTTGTTCATTAGTCTTGAATTGATGTGCGATTCATGGTTGTCTCATTTAGGACTTGCATGCAAATTTTAAGGTCATTCCGGGTTGATTTGGTATGGTTCGGCATGAGTTTTAGAAGTTTAAAAGTTCATTAGTTCATTAGGCTTGAATTGATGTGTGATTCATGGTTTTCATTAGGCTGGTTGTTTGATTTGTTTCAGATCATTTGGCATCGGTTTGAGGTGTTAGAAAGGCGTTGGATCAGGTTGCCGGATTTCGGAGCAAGGTAAGTCTCCTGTCTAACCTTGTGAGGGGGAATTTACCATGTAGGTATTATATTTATTATGTGCTACATGTTGTGGGAGCTACGCACGTATGAGGTGACGAGTGTCTGTGCGTATCTAGAATTTCTAATTATGTCCAGGTAGACTTTGACTTACGCCATGCTTTAATTGTACTATTTGAGTTATTGTTGCCTGTTCAAATGCTTTAATTTATATTTAGCATGAGACTAGACCCGTGTAGATTATCTGAATTGTTATTTTAGATACTTGACGAGCTACTTGATTAGCCGTGGAAATTGTACTTTTCTTGACGGATTTCTTCCGCATTGTGCGTATTTGTCCGATAGTTTTTCTTGAATTTTATAACTCACACGTATATTCGTGAGTGGGGTCAGTGACATGTCAATTTCCTATTCTAATGGGATCGAGATGAACGCCTCAACAATACTCTTATGGGATCGGGTCGTTCGCCTCCGTAGAGTACCATATTCTTATGAGATCGGGTTGTTCGCCTCGGTAGAGTAACACATTCATTTTTCTCCTCAGCAGTATCACGTATCATATTCTTATGGGATCAGGTCGTTTGCCTTGGCAGGATTATGTTTCATATTCTTATGAGATCGAGTTGTTCGCCTCTACAGTTCTACGAAACACTCTTATGGGATCGGGTCGCTCACCTCGACAGAATCGTGCAAAATACTTGATAAGGTGTCCGCATACTCATGAGTTTCTTGACTTGAGATGTGACTGTTGGTTTGGTATTGACCATTACGTATTCCATTTGACGAGGTATCAGATAATTGAGGACTTTCTGTTCATTGTTCAGTTGTAGACCGTATTATTTGCCTATATCTGTTCTCGCATTTACTTACCATGTTTCATACTTGTCTACCTTGTTATATTTAGTTTATTGGACCACTAGTAAGTGCTAATTTCGATCCCTCATCACTACCTCTTCGGGGTTAGGCTAGATGCTTACCGGGTACACATTGATTTACGTACTCATGTTGCACTTCTGCACTAAATGTGCAGGATCCGGCAGGTTCATTTGGTGGTCATTTGGGTGCGTAGGCGCAGCTGCTAAGGGGATTTTATGGTGAGCTGCATTCCATGCTACGATTTGCAATACATAGAGTATCCATCATAATTATTTATTTTATCCTGTCTATCTTGTATTCAGACAGATGTTGTATTGTTATTGTACTTCCTAGTAGATGCTCATGCTTTTGTGACATCGGGTTCTGGGGTGTTCTAGAATTTGTTTATGGTTTACTTTACATTGACACACTTTTACTTTATATTTTATTTAAATTGTACGTATCTACGATTTTCAATGCATTGATCTCTCTATCTAATGAGATTCATGATATCAAAAATAATAAAATAAATAATTAAGTTGGTAGTTCACCGGTGGCTTGCCTAACGACGTTGAGTGCCATCACGACCTATAGTGGGTTTTGGGTTGTCACAGTTTGATATCAGAGCTCTAGTTTCACTTAGGTCTCACGAGTCATGAGCAAGTCTAGTAGAGTCCTGCAGATTGGTGCGGAGACGTATGTACTTATCTTTGAGAGGCTACATAGCTGTTAGGAGAGCTTCCCTTCCTTGATTTCTCTTCGTGCGGTTTGATTTTGTTGAAGCTTATGCCTTCAGTTCCTTCCTACTCATTCATACGCGACATTGGCATTTGTTATCAATCGAGCACCGACGAGTTGTGAAGATGCTTCAGATGTGGTGCATGATGTTTCTCCTTGTGTATTCGGGCGGGCTATTATTATCGCCTTGTGGAAAGGTGTTCTGTCATTTCAGCCCAGTGTTGGTGTTGCCTACGATCAAGATTTGATATTTTCGAATTCAGTGGATTCTTGTTAACATTGTAGTTTCGTATCCTTGATTGAACGCATTGAGGGTCATCGACATGTTGGTCTTCATTTGTTTGCCTCTGGGAACAGTGTTGTGAAATGGTACCTAAGAAGCGGGTATCATAGATGGTGGTGTGTGGAAGCTTCGGGGTAGAAGCGGTGTTTCTAGTGTTCATGACTCGAGAAAGATGATCTTTTTGGAGGCTTAGAGTTGGTGGCAATTATTTAGTTTGGATGCTATAGAGATGGATTAGGAATTGAGGAAATATTTTAGTAGCGAATGATGAGGAAGGACATGGAGGGTTATGTCTCGCGGTAGATGATTTATTAGCAGGCCAAGTATGAGCAGCACAAATCAGTAGTTTGCTTAGGAAGTTTGAATGTGACGTGAAGAGTTTGCTTGGAACGTGGAGGGATGTGTGAGCTTGATTATTGTTTTGGGATGCAACATGACTTCGAGTTTTGGAACGTACTGTTGGACCTTCAATTGATGCCAATGGGATGAACGGACTCTTGTAGCTGACGGATGAGTATGGACCTAGGAGAATCAACTAATTTCATAACGTGGTTATGGCTATGTCGTTGGAGGATTGCAGTATGAGGTTACACAGGTGGGCTATCTCATATGAGAAGGTTAGGCGTTGCATGACTCCTGATGAAGTTCTTTAAAAGAGTTCTGCCTTCTTCCAATGGGATGCATGTACTAAGATGTGAGCTTGGATCTCTTGAAGAAGATGGTACGACTGTCTAGAGGTCGAGTGTGCGATTGTGGCTGGTAACTCGGATGTGTTATGATTAGTGCAACAAGAACTTATGAGAAATTTAGTGGAGCAACAGTACGAGATCATGGTAATTAAGGAGGATGAGTCATTGTGGGTTCTGGATTTATGTGATTGTGGCTCAAATCTAAGAGGGGGAGCCTACTATCTATGATAGGGTCACGTGGTGATATGCCTTTGTAGTTTCAGGTTATCAGTACTTTGGTGGATTAGTTATTACTAAGGGAAGAAAATATCAGGGGCAATTTGAGTAGGGGATTTGATAGATATGATGTATAAGAGAAAGTATTCATCCAGTTTCTTTATTGGAGTGCTCATGTGCTAATAGAGCACTAGTGGTTTGGTTAAATAATCGAGGTTGGAGTAGAGCTGGTGACTCTTAATAATGGTCTAGTGGATTCGAGATTTTAGGTGTGGTGCTTAAGGATATTCAGGTTCGTTATGTGGCTGAGGATTGAGTTTTGCAGTAGAGTGTGAAGGGTACTTAGAGCATTTCTATGTTATCAACGGGTCTGCGGTGCAGTGTTAGAAAAATAGGAGAAACAACTATGGATTCGCAGAAGATCTAGCGCAGGTGTATCAGTTGGAGTTATTATAGACTGCTTGAGGAGGGAATGAAATGTCTTATGGGTATTGAACTGATGTGGTCTCGTGATTTGGGTCACTCGGGATGAGTGTTGATTGGGATCCTTTATGTGATTGAATAGAGGTATTGATTCTGAAGGCAAGTCAA
Source organism: Nicotiana paniculata (assembly GCA_005239505.1). Lineage (NCBI taxonomy): Eukaryota > Viridiplantae > Streptophyta > Magnoliopsida > Solanales > Solanaceae > Nicotiana > Nicotiana paniculata. The sequence goes on along the minus strand of ML340985.1, from coordinate 49,567 downwards.
GAAGAAGCCGGAAGAAGCTGAGTCATCCTAGTAGTGGCTTGGATCAGCATGATTAAGGAAATGATCGGCTCCTTCAATGTGGTAAGGCAATACAGGTGTTTCGTGGCTGTTCTTGCGGGCTTGATAGCCTCCGTAATTTAATTGATTTGGAGGTATTTGATTCTGATGGTTTTGATTATGTGTAAATGGGTCCCGAAAAATTTATGGCAACTTGGAACACAACTTGAGTTCTATGTATTTTGGGGCTACGGGAAGATGGTTGTGTGTTGCGATTCTTCTTCTAAAATGAGTTAAGTAAAAGGTTCTAACCGATGAAGTGTTTATTCTACAGGTCGTTCAGGAGTTATGATGAAATTCTTGTACTCTTGCGTAGCAGCATGATAGGTTCATTGAGCGGTATGGAATTGGAATTTGAGGATCAAGGTTGCGATCCAATTTTGACAGGAATGTCACTAGCTCGGAAGAACTGGGGAGAGATTTCAGATGTTCAGAGTATGTTGGCGTTATTTTTATGTCGCTGAGAATGGTGTTCTGTGGAAGAGGCATTGTGTATTGATTGATGGATTCCTGAATTGAATTTCAGTGATAGTATTGTTGGTAGCCATGGATGAGCAGATTTTTCTACTAGTGTGGAAGGTCATGGGAGTATCTCCCATGGGATGATTGTATAAGTGTGACATTTCAGCCATTTATGTGGTAGAGATCGAAATCAGGTATGAGATTCTTGTACTATTTCTGATGGGATAGTTTATGTCTGAGAGGTGCTTTATTTCTTTGGTTGCGGATTGTGGAATTTTGTTCTTGATTTGACGGTTGATCGTATGTGTTATGGATAGGATCATTGTGGATTTTTGGGAGGTCGTAGACCCACTTGGGGATGATCGGAATCGACTTTGAGGTCCGTGGGTTGGTCTAATGTGAATGTATAATCTATACCATATCAGATATTCTTATTCGACATAGTATTTCTTATGGATGGGTCTTCGTGCATGGTGGATGATATTCCTTCCTTAGCCTATTTCAGGTGCTACTCTTTTTATGTCATATGTGTTGTGAGGCGGCTTGATTACTCGCGCGTATGTGGTGATCCGGCGTTGCTTGTGGTATTATGACTGAGATGGCTTTCGAGATGTCAGTTTATTGATGCACCTTAGTCGATCTTGGCTTGTGTGGTGCATGGCCCTATACATCTCCCTAGGGTTATGTTTATGCGTTTGGCGTGCTTGTGGTCGATATTCAGGCCTTTTGTGGGTAGGAGCATCTTGGCTCGGTAGATACTTCCTTATTGATGGTTGGCACGTCACCATGAGTATCATGTTTGGATTGGGTTGTATGCTGCAACAGTATCATGTGTGGATCGGGTTGCACGCCGCAACAATGAGATGTTGAGTACGGTTCCTCGTTTCTCATCTCAAATGTAGGCTCATAGCTTCTATTCGGCCGTGTTATTTGTTGCGGGCTGGGTAGTTCTTTTCCAGATTTCACTCTTCCTTATAAGTCATATTCGAGTTGTAGCTTATTGGCACATTGATGTCATCGTAGGAGATTTTAGGTGGTTTTTTATGTGGCTTGTCGGTCGAGCAGCCTGTACTGGGTGAGACGAGGTAGTTGGACCTGGAGTTAGTGAAATAGGATTTAGATAAGGTACATTAGAGGGAGAACGTCATTATTCATTCAGAATGAGGCAGGGTCTCTTGTTGAGTGAGGAAATTTCATGGATTTTTTATTTGGCGGGTGGCTATGAGATTCTACACGTCTCTTTCACCATCGCAATATTGGGAGGATTGCAACATGTCTTATATGTTTTATAAGGTATACTATGGGCATCATGTTAGTGGGTTTGCAGCTTCTATAGTTGGAGGATGTTATTATGGGCATACGAATTATGTGGTGCATTGTGTGGTTTCAACATGGGTGCATGATCATATTTGGTACATCGGGTTGAGATTGATACGGTTTTCGTATGCTAGAACCAAGTCTCATAAAGAATTTCCGATGTTGAAATTTGGTTCTAAGGCTTGTGGGCTAAGGTAGCAGGAAGGATCTTCAGTCTGGCTCGAGCTAATGTGCTTGCTTGGGTTGTGGTGGCACGGGTAGGTGCACAAGGTGTTAAACAATAATTTTGTGCAACTCTAGAACAGTTCTTATCACGTCCGAGGACGAACGTATGTTTAAGTGGGGGATCATGTAATGATTCGACCCGTCATTTTGAGTTCTAGCGCGTTGTTTGGTAGTTTGAGGCCTTAAATAGCTTCACTTTATGTATTATGACTTTTACGCGAGGTTGGAATTGAATTTCGAGAAGTTCGGAGTTGATTCAGAAGGAAAATTATCAATTCAGAAGCTTTAAGTTGGAAGAGTTGATCAAGGTTTGACTTTTGATTTAATGACCTCGGATCGGAGTTTTGACGATTTCGTTAGGTATTATGATGATTTTGGACTTAAGCGTATGACCGGATTTGTATTTGGAGGTCCATAAATTGATTTAATGTTTTTTTGGACAAAGTTGGAAGATTGAAGGTTTAGAAGGTTGATAGGATTAATCGAGAGTTAAATTTGTTGATACCAGGTCTAGATTGTGGTTTCGGAAATTTGTATAGGTCCGTTGTGTCATTTGAGACTTGCATGCAAATTTTGAGGTCATTCCGGGTTGATTTGCTATGGTTCGGCATGAGTTTTAGAATTTTAAAAGTCCATTAGTTCATTAGGCTTGAATTGATGTGTGATTCATTAATTTGATATTGTTTGGTATGATTTTAGTCCTCGAGTAAGTTTGTGTTATATTTTGGGACTGGTTTGTGAGATTGGAGGGGGTCCCGGGAGCCTCGGGTGTGTTTCAGATGTGTTTGGGTTGTGTCGCGCTCTTATTTGATATTTTGACGTCGTTTCTTTGGGTATAAAGGGTACCATATTTATCAAACGACTTTTTATTTGTGATTGGATTGATACATTAGATCCATATCGTAATTACGGAGCCATAACAATAAGAATCATCGAATTCCAAGGTCGTATGAGAGAGTTATGTCCATTTTCGTGTCGGGAAAGATTGTTGGTTTTTAGTGCAAACATTTGTTCTTCGCGAACGCGAGTGAGGTCCCACGAACGCAAAGAAGGAAATCTGGGTTGATCAGTCAATGCAAAAAATTGCTCTTCGCGAACGCGATGGTGTCCCGAAGGTGAAGAACAAAAATCACCTGGATAGTATTTTAAATGGGTAGACCGAGCATTTTAGTAGTTTGAGCATATCTTGAGTTCTAGAGCTCCGTTTGAGGTGATTTTCACGGAGTCGTTCTCGTATCAACAAGGGGGTAAATATCTGACATTTATTTTGATGTTTTACCATGATTACTTTTGTTGGTTATTAATTTTATCCATATTTGAATTGTAAAAATTAAGGTTTTGAGCCCCAAAGTTATGAAATGGTAAATCCTTGATTTGAGGGGTCAATTCATGGACGAATTGGATGATTTTCTGGATATATATATTATATAAGTTATGGGTTCAATAATTTTTGAAATCTGGAAGTGTGGGCCCAAGGGTTGACTTTGTTGACTTTCCGCGAGGAGTTGAGAATTTGCTTCTAATTATTAAATTACGAGTATTGGAGTATATTTTGATTGGTTTTCACGTTGTTTGATTAGTTTCGGATTGTTTGGCATCGGTTTGAGGTGTTAGAAAGGCGTTGTAGCCGGTTATCGGATTTCGAAGCAAGGTAAGTCTTATGTCAAACCCTGTGAGGGGGAATTTACCCTGTAGGTTTTATATTTATCATGTGCCACATGTTGTGGGAGCTACGCACGTATGAGGTGACGAGTGTCCATACATATGCTAGAATTTCGTACTATGTCCGGGTAGACATAGACTCACGCCATGCTTTAATTGTAATATTTGAGTTATTCTTGCTTGTTTAAATGCTTTAATTTATATTTAGCATGAGACTAGACCCGCGTAGAGTATCTAACTTGCTACTTTAGATGCATGACGAGCTACTTCATTAGCCGTGGAAATTGTTCTTTCCTTTACGGATTTCTTTCGCATTGTGTGTATTCGTCCGATAGCTTTTCTTGAATTTTATAACTCACTCGTATATTCGTGAGCGGGGTCAGTGACACATCAAAGTTTCATACTCTAATGGGATCGGGCTGAACGCCTCACCATTAATCTTATGGGATCGAGTCGTTTTCCTCGGCAGAGTAACATATTCTTATGGGATCGGGCCGTTCACCTCGACAGAGTAACATATTCTTATGAGATTGGGCCATTAGCCTCGGCAATATCATGTATCATATTCTTATGGGATCAGGCCATTCACCTTGGCAGGATTATGTATCATATTCTTATGGGACCCGGTCGTTCACCTCGGCAGTTCTATGAAACACTCTTTTGGGATCGGGCCGCTCGTCTCGGCAGAATCGTGCGAAATACTTGATAAGGAGTCTGCGTACTCATGAATTTCCTAATTTGAGATATGACTGTTGATTTGGCATTGACCATTACGTATTCCATGTGAGGAGGTATCCAATAATTGAGGACTTTGTGTTCATTGTTCAGTTGTAGACCGCAATATTTTCCTTTTGTTCTCACTGTTTACTTACCATGTTTCATACTTGTCTACCTTGTTATATTTGATTTATTAGACCACTATTAAGTGTCAATATTGACACATCGTCACTACCTCTTCAGGGTTAGGCTAGATACTTACTAGGTACGCATTGATTTACGTGCTCATGATGCACTTCTGCACTAAATGTGTAGGATCTGATATGTTAATTTGGTGGTCATTTGGGCACGTAGGCGCATCTACTGAGGGGACTTTATTGTGAGCTGCATTTCATGCTACGATTCGCAGCACACAAAGTTTCCATCACTATTAAGTTGTACGTATTTACGATTTTTAATGCATTAATCTCTATGTAATAAGATTCATGATTTCAAAAATAATAAAATAAATAATTAAGTGTTGAGCGTCATCACGATCTATAATGGATGTTTGGATCGTGACATCCCAGATCTTCGACACACCTCATATTAAATCACACTTGCAAATATACTGAGAAAAAAATTAGTAATTAGTTATATATTTTTGTTTCAATTTGTGATAGAAATCTATCAAAGTGACTTAAATGGCTATTATACAACTATTCTGCCCAAGAATATGAAGTAAAAATAGTACGGGCTAGCCAGCTTTCGGACTGGTCATTCAAAAATAGCTAGCGCTTGCAAAGTCATTGAAAAATAGCCACTATTTTGCTGCAACACGGAAAGTTTCAGCATAATATACTGGAGACCGGTGCACATGTGTATGAACTTCCAGCATATTATGCTGGAACTCCAACACGCGGAAAGTTCCAGTATAATATTGGAGCATTATGTTGGACCAGTATATTATACTGGAACTCCAATATATTATACTGGAGTATTTTTCCGGATTTTGAACAGTGTTTTCGTTCAGATTTATCTTTACATGAAAAATGACCAAATTTTAATTACTTTTGAAATTGTGACTATTTTTAAATGACCACTTGTAAATCTAACTATTTTTGAATTTCTCCCGAATATGAAGCATTGTCGGAATACTTATAACAGTAACAAAAGCCCAAAAAAAATTAACCTTTTGCAGTTAGCGACAAGAATTCAAGCTTTAGATTGTCAAATTCAAAATATAAGATTTTCGACGACATAGGGTTAAAATTAAATTAATGAAATCATTGCCCTATAATGAAGAGTCGGAACAAAAATATAACAAGTAAACCTTATAATTAATATAGTATTTGACAAAATATAATCCAGCTGATATTTGTGAAATAGGATTAGGTGGTGGTCGGTACATGCCTCCAATGTACCTGAACTCCAGTGCTTCATGGGTTTTTCTATATACTTAGATCTCTAACGGTGTCTCGTAAAAATTGCGCGGACACTCTATTTGGTCGTCCTCATTTAATTTATATTTGTTTTTTTAAAAACTTTTAACTTGTACCCACTTTTTAAATAATTTCAGCTCCTCTTTCCCTCGCTGAGCTGAAGTTCACCAGTTAAGCTGAAGTTCACCAGTTATAAAGACAAAACTTCAGTATACGGGTCTGAAGTTCCCCAGTTACAAAGACAAAACTTCAGTTCTAGAGCTGAAGTTTCCCAGTGTAACTGGAGGAACTTCAGCCCCGTATGCTGAAGTTCCTCATTTACAAAGACAAAAACTTCAGCTCTAGAGCTGAAGTTTTTCAGCTCTAGTAAATGGGGTACTTCAGCTCTAGAGCTGAAGTTTTGTCTTTATAACTGGGGAACTTCAGCCCCGTATGCTGAAGTTCCTCATTTACAAAGACAAAAACTTCAGCTCTAGAGCTGAAGTACCCCATTTACTAGAGCTGAAAAACTTCAGCTCTAGAGTTGAAGTTCGCAAGCTACTTCAGGTCCGTCTACTAGAATGCTGAAGTTTTGCGTGATTGCATTTGCTACTTCAGCCCCGCATGCTGAAGTTATGCGCAAAAGCGGGTACAGATGCAATTGTTTTTACAAAATGGATATAAGTTAAAACGTGGCACAAAAAGTGAGTACGGATGCAAAAGTCCTGGCTTCTCTTGTTCCTGTTTTTCTCTTGAACCTTGCCAAAATTAGGTTGAAACGAAATATAACAAATACTACGAATACTACTAACTTCACATATTTAAAATAATTTAGCTTTTGCGCTTTGGATATAAAGTTAGATCTCTATAACAACATCCTTATATAACAATACTTCACTATAAAAGCCAAGTTTTTTTCTAAACTAATTTTTATGTTAAAGTTATAATATATGTTCTTTATAACATCACTTTGCTATAACATCCAAAGTTATTCAAAACAAATAGAGAGATTTGACTGTATGCTTATGAATTACCATGAGGATCAAAATTACATGTTAAAACATGTTTGTCATCTACGAAGCAAAAGTACCATGAGGATCCAACTTAGAAGAAGAATGCCAATATATGCCATAAATAGATTCAAGCTTTATATTAATCAAACTATATTCGGAGAGAGTACTGAAATCAAATAATTATGGTCAAAAGAGGGATTAACAATCAAAGTAAGAAATAATTGAGTTATTAAGGGGTATAAAAGCCGGACAATATTTTTTGTAATGAATAATTGAGTTATTAAGGGGTATAAAAGCCGGATAATATTTTGAGGATATGTTGCGGAAAGTACAATCTATTGTTGGGGATTATTTGACCCTGTGCTTTATTTATTGTCACCGAAAAACATAAACGTGATGGAAATTATTTTCTCATGAATTTAAAAGGGTATCTCCTTCATTTCTGGAGGCGGAAGTTGAATTATTGGAATAAATGCATGCTTGGAAGCATTTTGGCCTATCATTATTTTTGTATGTATAACGTTATTGTCAAAACCTCTACAAATCATTCTTGTACCATTGCATAAGCCGTTTGAAGGATCCAAATTTCTTAATAGCATAATTGGTGAATTTTTCTTCAATAACAACCTGTATACCAATATAAATAAATTATTCGTACGTGATCAAGCATGTATAAAAACCAAATGCAATTCTTTTTTATCAGGTAATTAAACTTTAAGTTACCATCTTGAATATCTTACATTAGCATTAGCAAGAGGCAGTCTACCTATATTCAAGTACAAGAAGCAAAAACCAACCACACAAAGTAAATCCGATCAAAAACAGAAAGAAAATGCAAAAGCTAGAGAAAAATAGGTGTGGAACAATCATGTAGCTATTCGTGACGGCAAATTGGAATAGAAAGAGGAAAATCTAAAAAAGATTGATTGGTTTGATGAAATCATTCAACTAACATTGATAATGCATGAATAACTATTATTGCATAACTTAGAAAAGATAGAAAATTTATCGCAAGTCACAAGCAAGTTTGATATGTGGACGTCACAAAGAATACCCAATAATAGCTTCTTTTATAGAAGTGGTTAACTCCTCCTTATTATAAACTGGTTTCTAAAATTCTGAAAACCTAAATTGAATCCAAAACAAAGTGAAGACACGAAAGGGACAATCCTAAACGTACAGTCAGTACACTAAGAATCCTAAACCTACACCAAAGAGACAATGGAAATTTGAATCCGAAACTGATACAAAAAGGACAATTAACCGCCAGCAAGAATCCCAAACAATGTAATCTCTAAGCAAGTATACCGTCCCCCCGCCCCAAAAAAAAGTTATATTTATTACAATTACAACTATATCCAAACATAAATATATTTACGAATGGTAAAAAAGACGAACGACATTTCGATAGTAACTTCGTGCTTTTAATATAGTATAATATAAATAAATATATAGATAAATAGATATAGATATTGATATAAATATAGATAGATAGATAGAATATAAGTTAGTTATACCACGTTAATTTTCCTTCCTTATAACAAAGGGATGTTTACACAAGTAGCTGGTCATATTCTTTATTTACTTTTTCTAGCCACCTACACAGATTATGCGTTGATTATACATGATTATACACATATTAAACACGAATTATACATATTGTCACGACCCAAAACTAACCATGTCGTGATGGCGCCTATCATGATACTAGGCAAGCCGACACATTACCAAAACCAAAAACGATGTTTTCATTTCAAAGTTATTTAGTAATAGACCTTCATAAAGAGGTTCAAATCAAACAAAAATGCGGAATAGAAAAGCTCGACATCGGGGTGTTACTAGTCATGAGCCTCTACTACAATGTCCGAAAAATAGCTAAATACAACTAATAGGAAGATAAGAGGGAGAAGAGCAGGGCTGCGATCGCCGGGCATACCTTGTTATCTCCGAGAAATATGCAACTGGAATAGTCAACAGCCGCTACCGTGTCCAAATACGCCTGGATCTGCACACAAGGTGCAAGGAGTAATGTGAATACTCCAACTCAGTAAGTAATAACAGTAAATAAAGACTGAGAAGTAGTGACGAGAAATAATGCAAGTAAGGTTCATATCACAAAATCTAAGTAAAATACGACATGCTTTTAAAACCAGAGTTTGAATCAAATCAACTCGTTTAAATCCAGTTCCAGTGAAATCATTTAATGATATCTTTCAATGGTTTTTCAAACAAGGGCTCAATGCAAAGGTGAGCAAAGATGATGAAATCATAATCAGCCCCTCGGGCAAAACATCACTCATATACAGCCCCTCGGGCAAACCTCACAGTCACTCGTATACAGCCCCACGGGCAAACCTCACCATCACTCATGCCTCCCAGTCACTTAGCACTCGGCACCCGGCACTCGCACTCAGTTGGTACCTGCTCTCACTAGGGTGTGTACAGACTCCGGAGGGGCTTCTTTTGGCCCAAGTGCTATATCAAGACAAATCATGGCATAAATAAATGAGGCCCTCGGCCTACCGATCCAAAAATATCCTCACAAATCAAGCCCTCGACCTCACTCAATCATAAACCTCTCCATCCCCACGGGCTCTTAAAATTAAAGTACTCAGCCAAATAACATTTACATAAATGCATCAACATAGAGTAAAAGAGGCTGAGCTATGCAGTAAATATGTATAACATGACTGAGTATAGATTTTCAATCAAAAACAATTAGAGAATAGAAAGAAAAGACCTCTAAGGGTCAAACAACACTAGCATAAGTCCTAAACATGGCATCCAGCCCAACTTACGGAAATTCTTTCTAAAATACATAAGTATTGTATAGTTTCAACAAAATATGCAACTTTACAGTTGCTTCGGGACGGACCAAGTCACAATCCCCAATAGTGCACGCCCACATGATCGTCACCTAGCATGTGCATCACCTCAAAATAGTCACATGACACAAAATCCGGGGTTTCATACTCTCAGGACTAGATTTACAATCGTTACTTAGCTCAAACCGATCAAATCTCCACTTCGCGATGTTCTTTCCCCTCGACTCAGTCTCCAAATGCTCCGAATCTATTCACAACCAGTACAATACCATCAATATACACTAATGGAATGAATTCCACAAGAAAAACTATCAAATTAGACCTCGAATCCGAATTTGGCTCAAACTCGGCCCCTAAGCCCACGTATCGAAATCATACAAAAATTACAAAACTAGAAAGCCCATTCACTCATGAGTACATACATACGAAATTTATCAAAATACGACATCGTTGGCCCCTCAAATCCTCCTATCAAACTCTCCGAAATTCCATGCCCTAACCCCTCGTTTTCACCCCTAATTTCCACTAATTAAATGATTAAACAATGTAAAATCACTATAGATAGGAGTATTGGAGCTGGAGAAACTTACATCACTGAAAACCCCTTGAATCTCCCTTAAAAAGAACTCCAAAAGCTCCAAAACCGATTGAAAATGGTGGAAATGGACCAATCACGAAGTCTCCTTTTTATATTTTCTGCCCAGGGCTTTCGCACCTGCGACCAAATATCCACTCTTGCGGAACTGCACCTGTGGTCAAATCCTCGCACCTGCGAGAACCACTTAAATCCTCAATTTCCGCACCTGCGTCCCAGGTTCCGCATCTGCAGGCGCGCACCTGCGCTCAACCTTCTGCTTCTGCGGAACTGGACATTCTCTTCCTTTCTGCACCTGCGCTCAAGGCCTCGCACCTACGGGCTCGCATATGCGGCCAATCCTTATCACCTGCGTTCCCATCCTTGGCCTTCCATTTTCGCATCTACTATTCACCAAACGCACCCGCGACCTCGCACCTGTGGCTCCCCATCCGCAGGTGCGGAAAACACCAGCAGAATCACTAACTCTCAACACCCAAAAATCAATCCGTTAACCACCCGAAACACACCTTTAGCCCTCGGTACCTCAACCAATAATACCAACAAGTCATATATCAATATACAAACTTAGTCGAACCTTCAGGACACTCAAAGCAACATCAAAACACCAAATTACCCTCGGATTCAAGCCTAAGAACTTCTAAACTTCCAAATTCCACAAACGATGCCGAAACCTACCAAACCACGTCTGAATGACCTCAAATTTTACACACATGTGAAAAATAACACTATGAACCTACTCCAACTTCCGGAATTCCATTCCGACCCCGGTATAAAATATTCCATTGCCGACCAAAATCACCAAATTCTTAACTTTTTGCCAATTCAAGCATAATTCTACCACGGACCTCCAAATTACATTCCGGACGCGAGCCTAAGTCCGAAATTACCTACCGGAGCTAACCGAACCATAAAAATCCAAATATGAGATTGTTTACTCATAAGTCAACATCCGGTTGACTTTTCCAACTTAAGCTTCTAAATAGAAGACTAAGGCCTCATTTGTTTTATTAAGATTAAGACGTCTGAATCTGAATACACATTTGAATATGAAAATGTATATTAAGATTCAGACGTCTGAATCTGAATACACAACTGAATAATAAATATGCTGTCTCTGGATCTGAACACTGAATGATTAAGACTGTTTATTTTTACTATCTGAATATGTGCAACTTTTATATATTTAAACATAGCATATATAAAATTCAAATAAAATAGTTAATTAATATTATTTCAAATTCTAATAGTCAAGCATTAAAAACACATTTCTAATAACAAAAATATAAAACTATCAAGCATTTCCTCTTCCTTGCATTAACTGAAGTGCAAGTTCTTCATGTATATTGTTCATAAATTGCGAATCTTCAGTTGTCTAGCTGGGTCTATTTGTTTCATCCAATACTTGTTCATGCTCTCCTTCTTCCTCAAATATTACTTCAGGTAAATCATATTGATTAAACAAGTCATCATTTAGTCGCTCTTTCCTGATAAAATTATGAACTGCAAAGCATGCAATAACAACATCTCTTTGGACATCAATAGAATATGGAGCCATCTTGTCCAATATTGGGAATCTTGCTTTTAAAACTCCATAAGCACATTCAATAACATTTATGAGTTGTGCATGAGCATGGTTAAGCTTTTCCTCCTTATTTATGGCCCGTCTACGATGATAATCTCCTAACAAATATCAAATATTATGATAGGGTGCTAGAAATCCTCGAGTATTAGGATATGTCGCATCACATAAATAGTACTTATCTGTTATCAAAGAAAAGGTTAAATGCATATCATAAACTCCTGACTTATTATTTCAAAATTGTTTAATAAGTTGTATCACTTACTATAAGGAGGAAATGGAAAGCCATTATCTGGATTAGATGTGATCTTTGTGCATTATGTGCTACCTCTTCCCATCCAGCATAAATATAAGTGAAGACCATGTTAAAATTACATATAGCTAAAACATTCTGAACATTTACCCTTTCCTCTTCCTCTGTGAATAATTTGTTGATTAGCTGGAATAACTACATGTACTAATGTCCCATCGAGTGGACCTATTGCTCGCTGCAAATAAAAATAATAATTTTATGTTAACAGTTATGATTTTTTTTCTTACGAAGTTATAGAATAATTTTATAGCACATACTACCTTAAAAAAATTTCGTAACTTTTTATGAGCACCAGGAATTTGTGGATTTGAATCAGATGTTGTAGATGATATCATCTCTTTTGCAAATAACATCATCGCTTTAAGAACCTCATGAAAATATTTGTGAACCGTTTGCGAAGAATATTGAAATCTTCTCTTCATAACCACAAAACGCTCATTATGACCTATAATGGTCAGAAATATTGCTATTTTTTTCTTCAATGGAAATATGTTTGCTATCTATGAGCCATCCTTTATGTCTAAAAAGCTGACATAGCCGAACATATGCATCACGAGACATGCGCATCACTTCTAAACACTATCGACTAGAGCCGAACAACAATTCTTGTGTGTACTTTTCACCAGATAAAGATAATGTTAAATCTTTATTTCTTTGGATATTCTTGAGTCTAAAATGAGTTTTACACCAATACAAGCTCATCAACGCTAATACTGATCCTCAATGTCCATTTCTAAACCGTTGTAATAAAGAGAATGTGTAATAAACAATAATAAGCATACCACATTATGTATTTGAAAATATAAAAGTTACATGATCAAAATAAATTAATTAGTAAAACAATACCATGCACATCAAACATACTTCAAATAAGACATTTCAAATAGGTATATCACAAATTAAAAATGTTCCACGAGCATAATATTTTATTAAAAATTTAAATAAGCATAATCGGTAATAGTTGGAAAAAACAAAGAAGGTTTCATATTATTAACGTCTAATTAATAATCTAACTAATTTAGCAAAATCAAATAAGCCCCATTTTTTTCACACGGACTTAATTCAATTCTCTAATTTGTCGACCTCGGTAATGTTAATCCATGCTTTCCCGTAGTTGTCACATTCGCATAGTATACTAACAGTTGCACTGTATAATGATTCTTCCCATCCAAGTTCTTCTAGTTTTACCATACACTCTTCAATGTCAGGCTCGCTATTTTTTTTAACTTATAACTTTAATGCAATACTCATCTTCTGTTCAATGTCCAATTGAGACGATGCGGATTTTTTTTCTTTCCCAAAGGTTTCTTTTCAATTGGAACTGAAGACTGAGATGGATAATCAGTAGGAGCTCGATCACTCTTATTACCAACTAGATCTTCGACTCTATCAAATGTATCTACATCTATAGTAGTAGATACTGAAGATACACCAGGGTGGGGATATGTACAGCTAGGACTCCAACCATGAATTCATGTTGCTGTAGAACCCTCAAAAAGTTCTGTACAAAGATCTGGGAATGGTAGAGGCGAAGTCTTCAATGCATTTGCTTTTGGATGAGCCTATAATAAAAAGATTTTAATATGCACATCAAACTTTTTTCTTTGTAGAAAAAAAGGAAAAGTTAAATTACTTGATAATGAACTAACCTTTATGTACCCATCCCAATCACTATTAGACATTAAAATGGTATTGGTTGCGAGGTCATAAATATTGCCGGTCTTTTTGGTTATTGGCAACCAAGTTTAATACTTTTTTTTTAGATAATCATAATGATTCTTCATATGCTTTTGCGTGACACTAAAGGCATGAGTAGTCTCTAAAACTAGTTTAATTTTGTTTCATGAATCTGCTTTTAAACTACTTCCAAGTCTCCCGTTTAAGGATTTTTCTTGAATACAACTTTCTAAAAAGGTTTTTACTACATCCATATTTTTCCAACTCGCTCTTGAATTTTCACTAGATTGTTCCATAGCTGAAATATAAAATAATAATGGTTATAGAAGATGAACTGATGAGGCAAAATGAAGACAAAAAAAACCAGAAGCTCAATTACTGGCATACCAGTTTGTCTAAGTGTAAAGGCTGGATGTAATTTCAATAGAAATGGATTCTAAGGCTGGATGTAGTTTCAATAGAAATGGATTCTAAGGTTGAAAATGAAATCATACGCTATCTATAATAGCTTTTATTTTGGTCCCTTATGTCTGTAATCTAATAGATCTCATATTTAGACTGCAAATTTTAAAGCACTGCCCAAAACACAATCTAAAACAATATGCAGAAACAATCTCCTTCAAAACATAACTAATAAAAAAATTTGCAGAAACATTCATCAAGACTTCAAAACAATAAGACAAACCCAACAGTGGAAGCTAAATAAGAAGCTGTTGACACTCAATGATCTGTTTCAGCAATCACAATCAAAATTATATCAAATGAAAGCATACACTCTAATTACAGAATCACCAATCCTCATCCCTACACGCCCTTATTAATATGGTGCTTAATTCAGTTAAAAATCATATAACACACAAGTATATCTGACTCGCCTACTCTATTTGGGATGCAAGGAAAACTGTTATTTCTTACAAAGATTTTCTTTATCATAACTAATAAAAAAATATCAAACCTACTCCTCTATAAAGCACAATATGCAGAAACGTATTTCAACAGTGACCAACAAAAATACTACTTCAGATCTTGAAACTCATACAAGTATAATTTTTACAAAATAATAGGCAAGCTTATTGCGAATTTCATAAAATAATAGCAAAATACTTTCTAAAGGTTAGAATCTTACCTGTTCAAGAGAAAAAAGAATTGGATAGCCGATGATAAATGGAGAGTGAGAGGGAGAGAGACGTGATTTATGCACGGAAGATGAAGAAGAAAGCATCAAATTTGCTAAAATATAGCCTTATTGTTGAGTGAATAATTGCGAAATTTGTTGAGGCAATAATTGGGAAAATCACCTTTATTGTGTTTTTAAGAGTCTGAGCGCCATTAGAACTTTGTTGTGGGTCTGTTTCGGTCAGATGCATGCAGACTTATTAAGAGGTTTCAAAAGAGAAAAAACAAATAGACTTGATGGGCTGGATCTGAATAAGTAGGGTTAAGATCTAAAAAACAAATGCACTTAATGGGTTGGATCTGAACGATTAAGATTCAGACCTCTATTAAGTGCAAACAAATGAGGCCTAAGTGTTTTATTCCACTCCGAAACCACTCCGCACATGAACCAACCAACCTGATGCAATACAATACAGCTTAATAACACATAAAGAAGCAGAAATGGGTGAAATGACGCTATAACTCTCGAAACGACCGGCCGGGTTGTTACACATATATTATACATTAGGTGACTATTTTTACTTTAAGCGATTGAGTGGGGTGCTAATCGGGTTAATTCTTATATAACAAACTTTCAGACATTTCTGACCCAATGAGTGGCCCCAAAAATCGACCAAAATGCCCAAATACGTGGTCCGGTTTAGCAGTCCAAACACTTGCCAAATTGGCAATCCTCATCTTCCTCTTTTAACCAATTGGAATGCGCCACGTCCGCGATCCTTGTCAAATTAACACACTTCAACTCATCTTAAACACATAAGAAACACAAATGACCCCAACCGTCCATCGTAATTAACGGTCGAGATTCATTCTCTCTATCCGTTTCTAATTATTTTGCGATTGGATAATTTGAATCGTTGGATTCTTTGATCCGACGGCTTATAAGAATCCATTTAATATATGTAATTTCCATATTCATTTATCTCCATCATCCAACGACTAATATCACTCCAACCATCCCAATGGTCACCCTAGTTGCCCGACATGTGATGTGTTTAACTTTCAGACCATTTCCTCAACATCCAGCTGTTCAGATGGATCAGAGGATCATGGTGGGGATTATTATCGTCCCTTTTCATGTATCACTATAATTGTGGTTGCCCGACTTGTCGTCGAGCCATCGTGTATGTGATATGCTTAACTTTCAGACCATTTCCTCAGCATCCGGTTGTTCCGATGGATTAGAGAATCATGGTGAGGATTATTGTGGGTGGGAAGCTTTTGACCAAAGGGAATCTGATTAACAAGGGGTCATGTCCGTTCCATGCTAGATGCTTTCTGTTGATTAGGCTTGGATATGGAATTTTACTGGCTTAAAGCCAATTTTAATAAGAGGCCTTATACTTTTTTCATTAGTACGTATACACATATATGCAAAAACATTGATCTTGTCATTTTTTTATACTTGTTGTGTATAGTATATATTCTTGAATGACATAAAGTCTTTAACTTCTTATAGTAATATTATTATTTATATTAGAAAAGGATAATTGAAATAAATGAGATGTTAAACATGTATTTGCAATATGTTACCTTTGATATTGTTGTAAAAAATGTATTTACTAACATGAAGATTTGAGTAGTTTAATTCAATGTTTTAAAAATATTTTTATTGTTAAAGAGTAGACACATTTCTTTCTTTTTACAATTTTTTTTGTACTTTTTTATTTTTTCAACAAATATTAATATTGTCTCATTTGAAATAAAATTATAAAATCCATTATTAAAAATCTTGGGGGACCTAAATTAAAGATTTACTAATCTCCTACTGGAGCCACTTGTCCACTCTTGACATTCTCAATCAAATTTAAAGAGTTTCACTTAAGATAAGGCAACAATGACAAGAACGTTAATGGCAGTGAGTGTGCCATTCAGTTACCAAATGTGAATGAAGCTGGTTAAACAATACGTTCATGGTGGAGCAGTAGTCTGTAAGTAATTGTTGATCGTCAATGAGGGGCAACCCAACAAAACTGGTGGCCTATAACCAAATTATATTAAAAAGACCTTGAAACTGCTTTTACAAAATCCATATAATATTGAGACACAAAAAAAACCTAAATGACTTTGATCCTGTGGTGAGAACGTAACTCATGATGTATGAGCTAAGCGCACGTCATATGGTATTGAATTCTTCCCTTAAGTGAAAATGGTAAAGCGTGACCCCATTATCCCTCGTGTTTTGAACCTTGCGACATTTGCTTGGGGACTTTCTTGGTTAAAAAAGATGAGATACAAAAGAACTTATTTTCTGGTATGTGCATCAATCTGATGTGACAAAAAGGAATAGTTAATTTAGAGAATTTGAGATGAAATTAGAAAGTAAAATCGTGAGAACCATGAAAAAAGACTATACATAAAGGAAGAAAAATAAAATTGATGAGCAGGTAAATATATTATTTAATTTAGTAAGAAAAATTTATCTAATTAACTCACTCAATCTTACGTCTACCAAATGTTAAAATTATTAAAATTTAAAATCTTTTATTAATAATTATATAAATATAAATTATGGACTATATATATTATATAGTTGTAACAACCCGGGCGATCATTTTGAGAGTTTTAGCTCTTTTTCCCTATTTACTGCTTCCCATGTATCATTTTATGCTTATGTGACTTGCCGGGAGGATTTATTTTTGATTTTGGAGTGAAATGGGACACTTAGTCCCTAAAATGGAAGCTTAAGTTCTAGGAATTTTACCGAAGTTGTAACTGTGTGAATATGACTTCGGAATGGAGTTTCGTCAGTTTTGTTAGCTCCGTTGGGTGATTTTGGACATAGGAGCGTGTCCGGATTGTGATTTAGAGGTTCGTAGTTGAATTAGGCTTTTAAATGGCGAAAGTTGGATTTTTTTAAAGTTTGACTGGGAGTGGACTTTTTGATATCGGGGTCGGATTTCGATTCCGGAAGTTGTAGTAGGTCCGTAATGTCAAATATGACTTGTGTGCAAAATTTGAGGTCAATCGTACATGATTTGATAGGATTCAGCATCGGTTGTAGAAGTTGAAGTTTCAAAGCTCATTAAGTTTGAATTGGAGTGCGATTCGTGTTTTTAGATTTGTTTGACGTGATTTGAAGGCTCGACTAAGTTCGTATGACATTTTAGGACTTGTTGGTAGGTTTGGTTGAGGTCCCGGGGGCCTCGGGTTGATTCCGGGTAGTTAACTGGCTAGAATTGGACTTGTTGGAACTGCAGAAAATTTGGTGCTTCATTTGCTGGTTTCCTTCACCGCGTTCGCGAGAGAGGTCTCGTGTGCGTAAGGTATCTGGGAGGCCAGCGGAGTTTTGTTCTTCGCTTCGCGATGTAGGTCTTGATTTCGCAAAGTTCTGAGGTATTAGGTTTACGCGTTCGCGATAGAGACCTCGCGTTCGCGTAAGAGGGAAGTTTGGTCAGTTGATTTTTGTGCTTCACTAACGCGAGGCACATTCCGCATTCGCGAAGAATGATTCACCTGGGCAGATATAAACATTTAAAAATCAAGGGTTTGCTATTTTCTCCATAACTTAAGTTAGAGCTCGTATTTAGGCGAGATTTTGAGGGCTTTCCATAGGCAACGACTGGGTAAAGATTCTTAACTCATTTTTGGTTATATCCCACTAATCTATCATAATTTTATCATTTAATTAAGGATTTTGGTTGATAAATTTGGGGAAAAAATTAGAAAGTTCTTCAAAGGAATTTTGGGGTTTTGATTGAGATTTTGTTATCGGATTTGGGTAATTTTGGTATGGGTCGACTCGTGGTTGAATGTTTATTCATATTTTGTGTCTTTTACCTGATTCAGAGACGTGGGCCCGGGTCAACGTTTTGGGGAGAATTCTTAAATTCTTGTTAAACTCTTAATTTCATTAATTGGATTAGTTTCTTATAATTATATTTATGGTATGAAATTGCTTTTCGCTAGATTTGGGCCATTCAGAGTCGGAAGATCGAGGAAAAGGCATTCTTGTTGATTGATTGAGCTTGACTCGAGGTAAGTGGCTTGCCTAACCTTGTGTGGGGGAAATCCCCTTAGGATCTGGTATTGTTGAGATAATTATATGGTATGTGAGTGTCGTGTACGCGAGGTGACGAGTGCGTACGCGGGCTAATTATTAGAAATTCAGTTATTACTGAACAATAACCTGTTATATGTTAAATGAGTCATCCCAGCATGTATAGTTATCCTATTTAGCCTAATATCGCATGTCTATATGTCTTAAATTGTTATTTGAAATCTATGCAACATGATTAGTTGAGTTCCTGTTTTTCCTCGATTTGTTTTAGTCTTAAACGGTAGGATTCTTGTTGTTTATTGTTGTTTCCATTGGTTTCGAGCTGTGTGTTTACTTTTGGGACTACAAGGCGGTACCTCGGGAGATCCTCTGCACATTTACTTTTGGGACAGCGAGGCGGTACCTCGGGAGATCCCCTTGCATATTTACTTTTGGGACTACGAGGTGGTACCTCGGGAGATCCCATGTTGAGTATTTACTTTTGGGACTATGAAGCGGTATCTCGGGAGAGCCCTGTTGTATACCTCTATGTGTTGTGTTGTTACTTTTATGTAAATTCTCTTTGCTAAATTCTCAGTCTTCCATCATATAGTTATATCTTCTGTCTTATTATTATATCCCAGTAGGGCCCTAACCTGACCTCGTCACTACTTTACCGAGGTTAGGTTTGGCACTTACTGGGTACCGTTGTGGTGTGCTCATGCTACTCTTCTGCAGATGTTTTGTGTTCACATCCTGGTACCTCCTTACCAGCCCCGCTACTAGTTGAGAGTACTTGTTGCTGCTTCGGAGACTTCAAGGTATATCTACCAGTGTTCGCAGACCTCAGAGTCCCCCTCTATCCCTTTATGTCGTTTCTTCTCTATTTTTCCTAGACTATGATGTATCGATACAGTTAGAACATTTCCTTAGAGCTTGTGACTACCGGGTCTTTGGGAGTTGCTTATACTCAGTATTGTGGTTTTACTTGTACATGCCGAGCGGCAGTCTTCCAGCTTATTTAGATATGTATACTGTTATTGTTAAGTTTTAGTTGTTTCTTTCTATTATTGTTCAGTTATTTCGCAACTGTTAGGCTTACCTAGTCTTAGAGACTAGGTGTTGTCACGACACCTTACGGAGGGAAATCTGGGTCGTGACAAGTTGGTATCGGAGCTCTAGGTTCATAGGTGTTATGAGCCACAAGCAAGTTTAGTAGAGTCTCGCAGATCGATACGGAGATGTTTGTACTTATCTTCAGGAGGCTATGTAACTATTAGGAAAATTTTACTTCTTTGAATCCTTGTCGTGCGGAATTGTTGATTTTGGAATTCTCAACTTTTGTCTTCTACTCTCACAGATGGTGAGGACACGTACACGTGGATCAGATGACCAGGCACCCGTGTCCCCTGCTAGAGCCGCGAGAGGCTGAGGACGGGGTAGAGGCTGAGGACATCCACGTGGTGCAGCTAGCTCACCCGTACGAGTTACTACAGAGGAGCCACCAGTAGCTCCAGTTGGAGCGCAGACACCTGAGATCGATGTCACTGCACCAGCACTTCACGAGACGCTTGCACAGTTCTTGAGCATGTTTGGTACTCTAGCTCAGGCAGGGTTTATTCCACTTGCTCCTGCCACTTCTCAGGCCGGGGGAGGAGCACAGACTCCCGCCGCCCGCACCCCAGATCAGCGGGTTCAGGTCGATCAGGTTCTGGAGTTCATACTAGTGCAGCTGGTAGCCCCAGTTCGGCCCGAGGGTAGGGCAGTAGTTTCTAAGGTGGAGCAACTCACACTCGATAGGTACAAGAAATACCACCCTCATACTTTTAGTGGCTTGTTTTTAGAGGATACCTAGTGTTTTATTGAGGAGTGTCACTGTATCCTTCGTACTATGGGTGTAGTGGAGTCAACTAGGGTTTCTTTCACAGCATTCCAGCTTAGAGGAGCGGCCTATCAGTGGTGGCGTGCTTATGAGTTGGGTAGTTCGGCTGAGGAAGATTCATTTACTTAAACTCAGTTCTCAGATATGTTCTTGAGGGAGTATGTTCCCTACAGTTTTAGGATGCATGGAACGTGGAGTTTGAGAAGTTGCGCCAAGGTTTTGTGACTGTTCAGAGTATGTGGTTCGCTTCAGTGATTTGGCAAGACATGCACCAGCCTTGGTTGCTACAGTTCGAGAGAGGGTCCATCGATTTATCGAGGGAATCAATCCTAGTATCGAACTTAGCATGGCCGGAGAGTTGGAGATGAATATTGCATACCATCAGGTTGTGGGGATTGCTAGGATATTGGAGTGTATGCTGACTCGGGAGAGAGATGAGAGGGAGGCCAATAGGTCTCGATTGTCTGGAACTTATAGTGGTACTCGTGCCCCAACGGAAGCTCTTCATGGTAGGGGATATGTGAGTCGCGTTGTTCATTCAGCACTTCCAGCTGCCAGTGGTATTTTGGCCATTGTCTAGTGTAGCTCCTGCACGGGGTGCTTTCAGCGGTCAGTCCAGCCGACCTGGCCCGAGCCAACCACAGCAGCCATGGCCTATGAGAGATTTTTTTTAGTGTGGCGACATGCGCCATACAGTGAGGGATTTCCCTAGACTTAGGAGGGGTGCACCTCCATAGACTACTCAGGCAACGCGTGCTCCACCGGATCCCCAGGTTATGATTACAGCACCAACTACCACTCCACCAACTCAGCCAGCTTGAGGTGGAGATCGGGCAGGTAGAGGTCGCCTAGAGGGGGAGGCTAGGCCAGATATTATGCTCTTCCTAATCGTACAGAGGCAGTTGCTTCCGACCCTGTCATTACAAGTATTGTTCCGGTTTGTCATAGAGATGTGTCGGTTTTATTTGATCCAGGCTCCACTTATTCCTATGTGTCATCTTTTACTACGTATTTAGGATTATCCCGTGATTCTTTGAGTTCTCATGTTTCTGTGTCTACACCTGTGGGAGATTCTATTATTGTTGACTGTGTGTATCAGTCATGTTTGGTTGTTCTTAGCGGTTTTGAGACCACAACCAATATTATTGCTCAGTATGGTAGATTATGATATTATTTTGGGCATGAACTAGTTGTCGCCCCAATATGCTATTCTTGACTGTCACGCCAAGACCGTGACGCTGGCTATGCCAGGATTACCACGGTTAGAGTGGAGAGGTACCTTAGATTATACTCCCAGCAGAGTTATTTCATTTATAAAGGATCACTGATTGGTTGAGAAGGGGTGTGATGCGTATCTAGCTTATGTGAGAGATGTCAGTATTGATACCCCTACAGTTGAGTTAGTTCTAGTAGTGAGGGATTATCCATATATATTTCCAGCTGATCTTCCGGGCATGCCACTCGACAGGGATATTGACTTTGATATTGATTTATTTCCGAGCATTCAGCCCATCTCCATTCCTCCATTTCATATGGATCCTCATGAGTTGAAGGAGTTGAAGGAACATATACAAGAATTTCTTGATAAGGGCTTCATTAGGCCCAGGGTGTCATTTTGGGGTGCTCCGATCTTGTTTGTGAAGAAGAAGGATGGTTCTATGCGTATATGCATCGATTATCGCCAGTTGAACAAAGTTACAGTGCAGAACAAGTATCCATTGCCTCATATTGATGACCTATTCGATCAGATACAAGGTGCCAGAATGTCTTCGAAGATTGACTTGCATTCAGGCTACCATCAGTTGAAGATTCGGGAGCCAGATATCCTGAATACTGCTTTCAGGACTCGTTATGGTCACTACGAGTTCCTTGTGATGTCATTTGGGCTGACCAATGCCTCAATAACATTCATGCGCTTGATACAAAGTGTGTTCCGACCCTATCTTGACTCTTTTTCATCATGTTCGCTGACGACATTCCGGTGTACTCCCGGACTCGGGAGGATCATGAGCAACACCTGAGGACTGTTCTTCAGACCTTGAGAGAAAGGAAGTTATATGCAAAATTTTCTAAGTGTGAGTTTTTGCTAGACTCAATGGCATTTTTGGGTCATGTAGTTCCAGTGATGGGATCAAGGTGGATCTGAAGAAGATTGAAGTAGTGCAGAGTTGGCCTAGACCGTCCTCAGCTATGGAGATCCGGAGTTTTCTTGGTTTGGAGTGGTATTACCGTTGATCTTCAGAGGGTTTCTCATCTATTGCAGCACATATGACCAAGCTGACCCAGAAAGGTGCTTTGTTCACATGGACAGAGGAGTGTGAAGAGAGCTTTGAAATGCTCAAAACATCTTTGACTACGGCCCCAGTATTGGTATTGCCTACATGTTCGGGGTCTTATATTGTATGTTGTGATGCGACGTGGATTGGTCTCGGCGCAGTGTTGATGTAGGACGGTAGGGTGATTGTCTACGCGTTTAGACAGATGAAGGTTCATGAAAAGAACTATCCTGTCCACGACCTTGTGTTAGCAGCTATTATTCATGCCTTGAAGATTTGGCGGCGCTACTTGTACGCTGTCCCTTGTGAGATCTACACCGATCACCAGAGTTTGCATTATCTATTCAAACAGAAGGATATTAACTTGCGTCAGCGGAGGTGGTTGGAGATGCTTAAGGATTATGATATCACCATTTTATACCATCCCGGGAAGGCCAATGTGGTGGCCTATGCCTTGTGTTGCTGGGCGGAGAGTTTGGGGATCTTAGCATTTCTACCAGCAGCAGAGAGTCCATTTGCGTTGGATGTTCAGGCCTTGAACAACTAGTTTGTTATATTGGATATTTCTGAGCCGAGTCGAGTGTTGGCTTGTGTGGTCTCTCAGTCTTATCTTTATGATCGTATCAGGGAGCGTTAGTATGATGACCCCTATCTGCTTGTCCTTAGGGACACGGTGATGCTAAGAAGGTCACTATTGGAGATTATGGTGCTTTGAGGATGCAGGATAGGCCATGTTTGCCCAATGTAGATTGTTTGCGTAAGTTGATTCTCCAGGAGGCTCATAGTTCGTGGTAATCCATTCATCCGGGTACCGCAAAGATGTATCAGGACATAGTAGAATATGTAGCTCAGTGTCAAATTTTCCAGCAGGTGAAGTATGAGCATCAACAGCCATGTGGGTTGCTTTAAAATCTAGAGATTCCAGAGTGGAAATGAGAGCGGATCACAATGGATTTAGTTGTTGGGCTTCCACGGACACGTCGGAAGTTTGATGCAGTTTGGGTGATTGTGGATAGGCTAACCAAGTCAGCTCATTTCATTCGTGTGATAACTACTTAGTCTTCCGAGCAGCACGCTCGAGTTTATATCCGCGAGATTGTCAGACTTCACGGTGTGCCGGTATCTATCATCTCTGACCAGGGTACGCAGTTTACGTCACGGTTCAGGAGGGCCATACATCATGAGTTGAGCACAGCATTTCACCCTCAGAGGGACGAACATTTTGAGCGCACTATTCAGATACTAGAGGATATTCTCCATGCGTGTGTGAGGGAGTTTGGAGGTTCTTGGGATCAGTTCTTTCCACTTGCGGAGTTTGCCTACGACAACAGTTATAAGTAGAGCATTCACATGGAACCGTATGAGGCTCTGTATGGTAGGAAGTGTCGGTCTCCAGTTCATTGGTTCGAGCCGGGCGAGGCTAGGCTATTGGGTACAGACTTGGTTCAAGATGCTTTGGAAAAGCTTAAGGTGATTCAGGATCGACTTCGCACAGCCCAGTCTAGACACAAGAGATATGCGGATCGGAAGGTTCGCGATGTTGCTTTCATGGTTGGAGAGAGGGTCCTGCTCCGTGTGTCACCCATGAAGGGTGTTATGAGGTTCGGGATGAAGGGCAAGCTAAACTCAAGGTTTATTGGCATGTTCGAGGTGTTGCAGTGCGTTGGAGAGGTTGCTTATGAGCTTGCCTTGCGTTCCAGCCTGGCAGGAGTCCACCTGGTATTTTATGTTTCTATGCTTTGGAAGTATCACGGAGATCTCTCTCATGTGTTGGATTCAGCTCAGTCCAGTTGACAAGGATTTATCTTATGTTGAGGAGCCAGTGGCCATTTTGGACAGGCAAGTTCGAAAGCTGAGGTCAAAGAACATTTCTTCCGTGAAGGTTCAGTGGAGAGGTTAGCTGGTCGAGGAGGCGACTTAGGAAACCGAGCACGGTATGCGCATCCATTATCCTCATCTTTCACCATTTCAGGTATGTCTCTATATTCGTTCGAGGACGAACAATTGTTTTAAGAGGGGGAGGATGTAACGACCCGGCGGGTCGTTTTGAGAGTATTAGCCCAGATCCCCTATTTCTTACTTCCCCTGTATCATTTTATGCTTATGTGAATTGCCGGGAGGATTGTTTTTGGCTTTGGAGTGAAACGGGACACTTAGTCCCTAAAATGGAAGCTTAAGTTTTAGGAATTAGATCTTAGTTGGAACATTGTGAAGACGACTCCGGAATAGAGTTTCATCGGTTTCATTAGCTCCGTTTGGTGATTTTGGACTTTGGATCATGTTCGGATTGTGAATTGGAGGTCTGTAGCTGAATTTGGCTTGAAATGACGGAAGTTTAATTTTTGGGAAGTTTGACCAGGAGTGGAATTTTTGATATCGGGGTTGATTTTCGATTCCATAAGTTGGAGTAGGTCCGTAATGTCAATTATGAAACTTGAGGTCAATGGAACGTATTTTGATAGGTTTCGGCACCGGTTGTGAAAGTTTGAAGTTTCAAAGTTCATTAAGTTTGGATTGGCATGTGATTTGTGTTTTTAGCATTGTTTGATGTGATTTGAAGGCTAGAATAGGTTCGTATGGTGGTTTAGGACTTGTCTGTATGTTTGGTTGAGGTCCCCGGGGGCCTCGGGTTGATTTCGGGTGGTTAACATCATTTCGAGTTGTGTTAAAATTGCAAAAGTTTTCCAGCTTCTGGTGTCACCGCACCTTCGGTGAGGTTGGACGCAGGTGCGAACACACACGTGTGGGAGGAAGCTTGCAGATGAGGTCATGGTCTAGGTAGTCAGTGGTCGTAGGTGCGACATGAGGATCGGAGAAGTGGAGCCTCTCCTGCAGAAGGGTGATCGCAGAAGCGGAGAAGGAGCTGGGTGAGAAGTCCGCATAAGCGGACATTTGTTCGCAGGCGTGCACTCGCAGGCGTGCACTCGCAGGTGCGGCCATTTGATCATAGAAGCGGGCCCAGGTGTTTTAAGTCAAGTTTGCACCTGCGATGGAAGTTCCGCAGGTGCATCACCGCATGCGCGAAAGTGGGTCCGGAGGTGCAAGATCACTGGGAAGATTAGGGGAAATTATGAGGGTTTGATCTCATTTTCATTTTGGGACTTTGAGATCTCGGATTAAGGCGATAATTTGAGGGATTTTCAGAGGAAACTATTGGATTTGGGCCATTCGGAGTCGGAAAGTCGAGGAAAAGGCACTCTTATTAATTGATTGAGCTTGGCTCGAGGTAAGTGTCTTGCCTAACTTGTGTGGGGTAAATCCCCTTAGGATTTGGTATTGTTGTGATACTTATGTGATATGTAAGCGCCTTGCGTACACAGGCTAATTGTTGAAAAATTCGATTTTTACTGAGTAGTAACCTGTTACATCTTACTTGAGTTATACCAGTATGTGTAGTTATTGTTTTTAGCCTAATATGGCATGTCTACGTGTCTTAAATGCTTATTTGAAATCTGTGTAGCATGCTTAGTTGAATTTCTATTTTTCCTTGACTAGTATCAGTCTTAAATTATAGAGTTCTTGTTGTTAATTACTGTTTCCATAAGTTTTGAGTTGTGTGTTTTCTTTTGGGACTACGAGGCGATACCTCGGGAGATCCCCCTTCACATTTACTTATGGTGATACGAGGTGTTACCTCGGGAGACCCCCCTACACATTTACTTTTGGGACTACAAGGTGGTACCTCGGGAGATCCCCCTGCACATTTACTTTTGGGACTACGAGGCAGTACCTCGGGAGATCCCCTTACATATTTACGTTTGGGACTACGAGACGGTATCTTGGAAGATTCCCTGTTGAGCATTTACTTTTGGGACTACGAGAAGGTATCTTGGGAGCGCCCCTGTTGTTTATCCCTATGAGTTATGTTGTTGTTTTCTGTAGTTTCTCCTTGTTACATTTCTAGTCTCTTATTATACTACTATATTTTTCTGCCTTCAATTATTATATTACAGTAGGGACCTGACCTGACCTCGTCACTACTCTACCGAGATTAGGCTTTGCACTTACTGGGTACCGTTGTGGTGTAATCATGCTACTCTTATGCACATGTTTTGTGTGCAGATCCAGGTACCTCCTGCTAGCACCGCTATTAGTTGCGTACTTGCTGTTGCGCCAGAGACTTCAAGATATATTTGCAGTGTTGTTCCTCCTTTATTTCTTCTAGTTACTGATGTATAGAAACAATTAGACAAATTCTTACAGCTTGTGACTTGTGATTACCGGGTTTTGGGAATATTGTTATACTCGAGTTGTTGGTTATTTATACATGCCAAGCGACATTTTATCAGTTTTATAGTTATGAATTGAAGTTAGTTGTTAAATTCTGCTTTTATATTCCGTTATATATTGCAATTGAGAGGCTTACCTTGTCGTAGAGATTACGTGTCATCACGACATCTACGGAGGGAGAATTTGGGTCGTGACAGTATTACTGGCATTTACTGGGTTCGTTTAGGAATTGAGGTATTTTCATATGTTAACTGCTTTAATTCTTTCCGTATTTTCCTTTCTTGTCATTATTTTAATGCGTATAGGGCATATTGTAAGTGACCCACCTTAGCCTCGTCACTACTTCGTCGAGGTTAGGCTCGGCACTTACAGAGTGCATGGGGTCGGTTGTACTCATACTACATTCTGCACTTCTTGTATAGATTTTGGAGTCGGTCTCAGCATCGTTCCATATATTGCTCGGGTTGGCTATCAGCAGTGGTGGAGGCAGGATCTGCATGAAGGGGGTTCAAAATTTTTTTTTTGTAGCTAGTGGGAATTGAACCTATGACCTTATCAAGGTTTTGAACCCCCTTGACCACTAAACTACACTTCTGAGTTGTGTTAAGGGAGATCAAAACTTAATATATAGAGGTAAAAGACAGATTTTGTCTTATATATATAGTGTAATTTTTCAGCGAAGAGGGTTCGGATGAACCCCCTTCCGCTCCCTTAAATCTGCCCCTGGCTTTCAGCACAGAGACTTGAGGTATAGGTACTTGGCACTCGCAGTCCTGAAGTCCTCTCCTGCTTTATTTTAGTTGTGTATTTTCATTCAGACAGCTTGAAGCATTGCAGAGTTGGCCAGACTGTCCTCAGCTACAGAGATCCGGAGTTTTCTGGGTTTGCCGGGGTATTAGCGTTGATTTGTAGAGGTATTCTCATCTATCGCAGCACATATGACCAGGCTGACCCAGAAGGATGCTCTGTTCAGGTAGACAGAGGATTGTGAGGAGAGCTTTCAAAAGCTCAAGATAGCTCTGACTACGGTTCTAGTATTGGTATTGCCTATAGGTTCGGCGTCTTATACTATATTTTTGCAGATTGGTCTCGGTGCGGTGTTGATGTAGGACGGTAGGTGATTGCCTACGCGTCCAGACAGCTGAAGGTTCATGAAACAGAACTATCTTATCCACAACCTTGAGTTAACAGCTATTGTTCATGCCTTAAAGATTTGGTTGCACTATTTGTACGGTGTCCCTTGTGAGATCTACACCGATCACCGGAGTGTGAAACATTTATTCAAATAAAAAGATCTTAACTTGCGGCAGCGGAGATTGTTGGAACTGCTTAAGTATTATGATATCACTATTCTATACCATCCCAGGAAGGCCAATGTGGTGGTCGATACCTTGAGTCACCGGACGGAGATTTTGGGGAGCTTAGCATATCTTCCAGCAGAGAGGCCATTGGCATTGGATGTTCAGGCCTGGCCAACCAGGTTGTTAGATTGGATATTTCTGAGCCGGGTCGATTTTGGCTTGTGTGGTCTCTCGGTATTCTCTTTATGATCGTATCAGGGAACGTCAGTATGATAACCCACATCTACTTGTCCTTACGGACACGGTTCAGCACGGTGATACTAAGGAGGTTACTATTGTAGATGATGGTGCACTGAGGATGCAGGGCAGGCTATGTGTGCCCAATTTAGATGGTTTCAGTGAGCTGATTCTCCAGGAGGCTCACAGTTTGCGGTACTCCATTCATCCAGGTGCCGCGAAGATGTATAAGGACATGATACAACATTATTGGTGGAGGAGAATGAAGAAGGACATAGTAGAGTATGTAGCTCAACGTCTAAATTGCCAACAATTGTAGTATGAGCATCAGCGACCAGGTGGATTGCTTCAGAAGTTAGAAATCCTAGAGTGGAAATGGGAGCGGATATTGGACTCCCACAGGCTCAGAGGAAGTTTGATGCAGTATGGGTGATTGTGGATAGGCTGACCAAGTCAGCTCATTTCATTTCTGTGATGACTACTTATTCTTCTGAGTAGCTGGCTCGAGTTTATATCCGCGATATTGTCAGGCTTCATGGCGTGCTGGTATCTATCAAATCTGACTGGGGTACGCAGTTTACATCGCGGTTCTGGAGGGCTGTACAACATAAGTTAGGTACTCGGGTTGAGTTGAGCACATCATTTTACCCTCAGACGAGCGGACAGTCCGAGCGCACTATTCAGATACTAGAGGATATGCTCTGTGCATGTGTGATGGAGTTTGGGGGGTTCTTGGGATCAGTTCTTTCCACTTGCGGAGTTTTCCTACAACAATAGTTATCATTAGAGCATTCAGATGGAACAGTATGAGGCATTGTATGGTAGGTGGCGTCGGTCTTCTGTGGGTTGGTTCGAGCCGGGCGAAGCTAGGCTATTGGGTACAGACTCAGTTCAGGATGCTTTGGAGAAGGTTAAGGTGATTCAAGATCTAATAAGTTGGTATTTTACCAACTTATCTCCTCTTGATACTTAGGCTTTTGTATGATTTTGTTGTGAAACTAAGGCATTTATCGAAGTTTATTGGCATTTTCCAGGTGTCAAGTGATTTATAGGTGATGGTGAAGAAATCATGTGAAAACGAGTCAAAAAGGAGCAAAAATGGAAATTGGAAGTCTGCCCCGTAATTTAACCTTCACGAACACGGAGGAGGTCAACAGCGAACGCGAAGCTTCAGAAAGCCAGACCATCGCGAACGCGATGAACACAACGCGAACGCGAAGCACCAGAACTCATACCATCGCGAACGCGTAGATATAATCGTGGACGCAAAGTTTGAGATTTTGAATAAGAAGTATACCTTCGCAAACGCGGTGTTAAGGTCGCGAACGCGATGAAGAAATTGACAGAAAAGCCTGGGCAGTTTTTGAATTTCACTGTTTTGACCCCAAACCCAATAATACACGACCTAGCAAATATTTTGGAGAACTTTTGACAACTTTTACATCTTAGAATAGATCTTTGGCTTAGAAGAACAAGTTTTGGAAGCTAGGGTTTGCACACACACTTGGGTCTTGAAGATTTGAAGCTTGTGGTTGAGAATTTCTTGCCCATTTATGTTCATTTCTTCATTTCCTTGCTTTATCTTGAATATTTAAGTGTGTACTATTTATTTCCAAAACTTGAATCTTGTTTATGGAAATATTCATGTTTAAAGTGTGGATTAAATACCTTGTTGTGATTATGTATTGAATGATTTTTATGTATTTATGAAGTGAGTTATTGTTTCTTTAATTATTCTTGTCCTTTAATGTTTCCAAATGGATTAGCTAACCCTAGGACTCACCCATTTACTTCGAATTAATTTTGAGAAAGATAATTTGAGGTTGGGAAAGATTAATTAACAATAACTTGAGGCTTTAACCCTCACTTTATAGATTCTACATAGGAATAGGATTGAACTACTTGTAGCCATATTCGGGTGTGCTTAATCTCTTGGTTGTTTTAGGGATAATTCAATTAGAGGTCTTGTTAGTATTCAGAAGAAGCTAATTGAGAATTTTTATCCGTGGCTAATTAACATAAACTCGTTCATATTTGTAAAATCGTGAAATACATTGGATCGTTACTTGAGTGTAACTCCCGATGCATCCATACTTGTAGCCGTTGATCATTTTATTTGCTTTCTAGGTTAGTTTACATTTTTGCATTTAGCTATAATATTTTCACTACCAAATTCTAAGTGTTTAGCATTGCACAATAAGTGATAATTTTCTTACATTCCTAATCGCCTACATATTGTTCTGTGTGGGATTCGACCCCAACTCATAGTTGGGTAATTTATATTGCATGCGACCGTGTCCTTTTACTTTTTAGTAGTGGATTTGGACGTCATCAGGATCGACTTCATACAACCCAGTCCAGACAGAAGAGGTATGCGGATCGGAAGGTTCGCGATGTTGCATTCATGGTTGGAGAATAGGTCCTGCTCCGGGTGTCACCCATGAAGCGTGTTATGAGGTTCGGGAATAAGGGCAAGCTGAGCCCAAGGCTTATTGTCCCATTCGAGGTGATGCGGGGAGTTGGGGAGGTTGATTATGAGTTTGCCTTGCCTCCCAGCCTAGCAGGAGTTCATCCAGTATTTCACGTCTCTATGCTCCAGAAGTATCACGGCGATCCGTCTGATGTGTTGGATTTCACCTCAGTCCAGTTAGACAAGGATTTATCTTATATGGAGGAGCCGGTGGCTATTTTGGACAGGCGGGTTCAAAGCTGAGGTCAAAGAATATTGCTTGAAGGTCCAAAGGAGGGTTCAGTCGGTCGAGGAGGCGACTTGGGAGACCGAGCATGATATGCACAGTTGTTATCCTCATCTTTTCACCACTTCAGGTATGTATCTATACTCGTTCGAGGACGAATGATTATTTTAAGTGGGGGAGGATGTAACGACCCGGAGGGTTGTTTTGAGAGTATTAGCTCTGATCCCCTATTTACTGCTTCCCCTGTATCATTTTATGCTTATGCGACTTGTCGGGAGGATTTGCTTTTGGTTTTGGAGTGAAATGAGACACTTAGTCCCTAAAATGGAAGCTTAAGTTTAAGAATTTGACTATAGTTCAAATTATGTGAAGACAACTCCGGAATGCATTTTTGTCGGTTTCATTATTTCTGTTGGGTGATTTGGACTTAGGAGCATGTCCGGTTGGTGATTTGGAGGTCCGCAGTAGGCTTGAAATGGCGAAAGTTAGATTTTTTTGGAAGTTTTAATAGTAGTGCACTTTTTGATATCGGGGTTGGATTTCGATTTCGAAAGTTGTAGTAGGTCCATAATATCAAATATGACTTGTGTGGAACATTTGAGGTCAATAGGATATGATTTGATAGGACTCGACATCGGTTGTAGAAGTTGAAGTTTCAAAGTTCATTAAGTTTGAATTGGAGTGTGATTCGTGTATTTAGCTTTGTTTGATGTGATTTGAAGGCTCGACTAAGTTCGTATGATGTTTTAGGAATTGTTGGTAGGTTTGGTTGAGGTCCCGGGGGCCTCAGGTGGATTCCGGGTCGTTAACGGACTAGGATTGGACTTGTTGGAATTGTAGAAAATCTGGTGCTTCAGTTGTTGGTTTCCTTCATCGCATTTGTGAGAGAGGTCTCGCATTCGCGTAAGTTATATATGAGGCCAACAGAGTTTTGTTCTTCGCGTTCACGATGTAGGTCACGCATTCGCGAAGTTCTGAGGTATTAGGTCTACGTGTTCGCGATATGGACCTCGTGTTCGCGTAAGAGGGAATTTTGGTCAGTTGATTTTTGTGCTTCGCGAACGCGAGGCACATTCTGCGTTCGCGAAGAAGGATTCACCTGGGCAGATAAAACATTTCAAAATTGAGGGTTTGCCATTTTGTCCATAACTTGAGTTAGAGAGCTCAGATTTAGGCGAGATTTTGAGGGCTTTTTAGAGGCAACGATTGGGTAATGATTCTTAACTCATTTTTTGGTTATATACCACTAACCTATCATTAATTTTATCATTTAATTAAGGATTTGAGTTGAGAAATTTGGGGAAAAAGTTGGAAAGTTCTTCAACATTGAGATTTTGGTATCGGATTTGAGTAATTTTGGTATGGGCGGACTCGTGGTTGAATGGGTGTTCATATTTTGTGACTTTTACCTTTTTCTGAGACGTGGGACCGGGTCGAATTTTTGGGGAAAGTTTTTAAATTTTTGTTAAAGTCTTGATTTCATTAATTAGATTAGTTTCTTATAGTTACATTTATGGTATGAAATTGCTTTTGGTTAGATTTGGGCCATTCGGAGTCGGAAAATCGAGGAAAAGGCATTCTTGTTGATTCATTGAGCTTGGCTCGAGGTAAGTGGACTGCCTAACCTTGTGTGGGGGAAATTACCTTAGGATTTTGTACTATTGTGACAATTCTGTGGCATGTGAGTGCGCTGTATGTGAGGTGACGAGTGCGTACACGGGATAATTTTTGGAAATCTAATTTTTACGGTACAATAAGATGTTATATCTTAAGTGAGTCATCCCAACATGTGTAGTTATCCTGTTTAGCCTAATATCGCATGTCCACGTGTCTTAAATATTTATTTGAAATCTGTGCAGCATGCTTCGTTGAGTTCCTATTTTTCCTCGATTTGTATTAGTCTTAAAGTGTAGGGTTCTTGTTGTTAATTATTGTTTCCATCGGTTTCAAGATGTG
Source organism: Nicotiana paniculata (assembly GCA_005239505.1). Classification (NCBI taxonomy): domain Eukaryota; kingdom Viridiplantae; phylum Streptophyta; class Magnoliopsida; order Solanales; family Solanaceae; genus Nicotiana; species Nicotiana paniculata. The sequence continues at coordinate 15,989 of ML340985.1, read as the reverse complement.
TGTTTACTTTTGGGACTACGAGGCGGTACCTTGGGAGATACCCTGCACATTTACTTTTGGGACTACGAGGCAGTAACTCAGGATATCCCTTTGCATATTTACACTTAGGACTACGAGGCGGTACCTCAGGAGATCCCCTTTTGAGTATTTAATTTTGGGACTACGAGGCGATATCTCGGGAGCACCCCTGTTGTTTACCTCTATGTGATGTGTTTTTACTAATTTTCTGTAAATTCTCTTTGCTAAATTCCCAGTCTTTCATCATATTGTTATATCTTCTGTCTTATTATTATATCCCAGTAGGGCCCTGGCCTGACCTCGTCACTACTCTACCGAGGTTAGGCTTGACACTTGCTGGGTACCGTTGTGGTGTGCTCATGCTACTCTTCTGTAGATGTTTTGTGTGCACATTCAGGTACCTCCTTACCAGCCCTGCTACTAGTTAGAGTGCTTTCTTCTACTTCGGAGACTTCAATGTATATCTGCCAGCGTTCGCAAACCTCGGAGTCCCCCTCTGTCTCTTTATGTCGTTTCTTCTCTATTTTTCCTAGACATTGATGTATCGAGACGGTTAGACATTTCCTTAGAGCTTGTGACTTGTGACTACCGGGTCTTTGGGAATTGTTTATACTCAGCATTGTGGTTTTACTTGTATATGTCGAGCGGTAGTTTTCCAGCTTATAAAGATATGTATACCTGTTGTTGTTAAGTTTTAGCAGTTGTTTTCTGTTATTGTTCAGTTTCCGCAACTGTTAGGCTTACCTAGTCTTAGAGACTAGGTGCCGTCATGAAATCTTATGGAGGGAGATTTAAGTCGTGACAATAGTAGTTCTTCTTATTTTTGGGGCCTCAAATATTTGGGGGCCTAGGGAAAGGGCTTCACTTGCCTTACCCTAGAGCCGCCCTTGCCTAGATCTTACTGCTAATTGGGAAATGGCGTAATTTGGTTGGTTGAGGGGACACAGTTGCTCTTGGTGTCTGATTTTTTCCAAAGGTATTCAAATTTGAAAGAAATGAAAAAAAAATTCCGACAAAGGATGTTCAATATATGTTATATACCTCTAAAATGTAATATTGGGTGGTCAGCCTTGTGTCCATGTGTCTTCATTGATTGGGTGAATTGCGCGATTATAGTGATGCATGAAAAGGGCCAAATATGACCCCCTATGAAACACATGCCTATAGCATGGTAACAGAAACGCAACTTCTTCACTGTCTTGGATAAGGTTCAGGCTGCACCCCCAGTGAAACACATGCTTATAGCATGGTAACAGAAACACAACTTCTTCACCATCTTGGATAAGGCTTAGACAATCTGAGCCTTATCTAAGACGGTGAAGAAGTTGTGTTTCTGTTACCATGTTATAGGCATGTGCTTCACTAGGAGTGCTATTCGTCCCTTTTCATGCATCACTATAAAAGCAATTCGCCCCAACGGTCACCCTGGTTGCCCGACTTGTCGTCGAGCCATTACGGATGCGATATGTTTAACTTTCAGACCATTTTCTCAACATCCAGTTGTTCCGATGGATCAGAGGATCGTGGTGGAGATTATTGTCGACCCTTTTCATGCATCACTATAACCGCGGTTGCCCGACTTGTCGTCGAGCCATTGTTTATGTGATAATTTTAAATTTCAGACAATTTCCTCAACATCCAGTTGTTCTGATGGATCAGAGGATCATGGTGGGAATTATTGTGGACGGGGAGCCTATCCGTTCCATGCTAGATGCTTTCTGTTGATTAGGCTGAGATATGGATTTTTAGAATATGGGAAAGGATTAAATAATTTGGTAGGAAAGGGTGGAATAGGGAATTTTAGAATCTTGGAGGGGAATTGTAGTGAGAATGCAAATATTTTTGCCCAAACTGAAAGAGTAAAAAATGTATAAAATGCGAATAGCGGCTTTACAATTTCTCTATGTTTTTGATCATTTTTCCAAATACACCTATGGTTGATATAATTCTTCATGACTTAGTTCATCAGTGATCTTTGGATCAGTGATAAGGTTAGTTTGTTTGTATGCTTTCTTTCTGTTATTTAGATATCCGAGTAAGCATTATTAGGACCAAAATTTCGAAGCAATGATAATAAAAGATACTTTAGTTTGTCTTAAGACAATTGTACTTATTTGCTTGCAATTCAAACGTACCAGCATGCGGTGTCTACACTAAAGACATATGTCTTTTACCGCTGATGGTACAGAATTTCTGTCATTGTTAGTTTTATAGTCCTTCGTAGTAAATATGAAAGTACAAGAAAGGTGAATTGCTTATTTTTAAAAATAATTATTATAAGTTGACTAGTTTATTAATTAGTGGGCTAGAAGTAATAGCGAGATAGTAAGAAGTGCATAATTAAAATTCAAAAGTAAAGTGCAGGAATTAAAGACACCGGAGTTTTTATACTGTTCGGATTCAATGTGAATCCTAGTCCAGTCCCCTTGGGTTGCAAGGGAGTTCTCTTTCAGTGATTGAGTTTCTTGAGTACAAAGTGAATGGTGTAGTTTTACACCAACTGCTCAGTTTCTATGTCTCTTGTCTTTTGTTGATACAATGTCGCACCAGTGATTTTCTCTATTTCTTCTCCAACTTGCTACACAACAGATCTAGTAGAGCTACAATGTGTGTTTAAAGTAGAACAAAGAGAGGGTAATTGGTTTGATCAAAGTATATTTCTTCAAGTCTGCAATGATTGTATATATACTTTCCAGCTGGCCTTGGAGTTTGGAGAGATTTGCGAACTCAAGAGATTTGATCCTTGAAAGGAATCGAAGATTGATTCTTTTCAAGAATAAGGTTGAATCCCGTTATACTTCCTTGATGAACGGGCTTGATAGCTTTCCATCTTTAAGCCTTGATATCCGTCGGATTTCCAGTCGCCGAAACTTTAATACTTCTTTTCTTTTTATTGTTAATAGCTTCAACCATCTTTTGATCGATATCTTCCTTCAGCTTTGATTGCTCTCCTTGATGGATTTAATCATCCTTTGATTGACTTCCTTCAGCTTTGATTGTGTAATTCGAGATCTTGATTGCTTCGTTGACTTCGTTGATTCCTTGATGGCTTCAATCAATCAATCTTGATTGATACTTTCTTTTTTACTATGATTCTGATTGATTGCCTTGAGTCCCTACATCAAATACACTTATATTATTTTTCATCATTAAAACTAAAATCTAATATAACAGTTCCTCTATATTCCCCTCTCATGTTTGTCTTCTGCTTTTTGATTCTTGAAATCAGTTTTTCTTGGTTGCCTTAGCTATCTATATACACAAGTACCCTTCAAATTATTCTTCTAGCTACACCTGAAATATTATCTGCTGTGTTATAATAAATTATTGCAAACTTTTCGAGTTGTAAATCCGTTTGACTATATATCTGATGCTTAAGGACGGATCAGTTATAAGTTTCCTTGCATTTTCCCCAAATTTAGGTCTCCCTAGAATTTGGTTGATAACAAATGTTGAAATCTGATACAAGGTCTTCTTCCCATATGGTTTCCTGCCCCAGCCTTCTTTTTGATGACATTGCGAAAACAAGAGAATAGTTTTTGACAATCTGCAAATACAATGTCTTATGCCTCGTGCCTTTCTATGCGTTGTGCTATTGAGTAACAAAATTTTGAAGAATAGAACCGTAGGAAACCTATTTACACAATGCACATGTGCATATGATCTTTAACATTGTGGGTCTAGTTGGTGCATATATGTAACAGACTGACAAAAGACTTCAAGTAATTGTCATCTTTTCTGTTGTGCGGTTAGTCCTTCCAGGATTTGATGTATGTGTAGTGCACATAATGTTCTTATTCTGATTTATTTCTTCAAACTTTAGTTCCAAGAACAATCGTTTCACTGCATCAGTTCACATGTTATTGTGGGCTTCTATGATATAAGAGATGGCCATTCCATAAGACAGACTGATGGAACCATCAGCGCTCTCTGTCATGAAATTTATGACCTAGGAGGATAGCTTGATCTTGAGTTTGGTCACTTGGAAATAAACAAGGAAAGGTGTCTTTTTGAGAGGAGGTGGAGAATGATCCAGTTCGAGGAAGAAGAGTGATTGCAACAATGTGGGCTAAGACACGAGTTTCAAAGTTGACATCACTAGGACCTAACTTGTTTGGGAGAGAATCAGATGGACACTCAGCAATACACGTTTTGCTTGATCAAAAGAAATTTCAAAATTATCAGGGCAAGTGTTTTTGAAAAGCATTGGAAAACCAAAGCACTTACACAAGAAAATTGAGTCAAACGTAGCACAATCAAGAACAATGCGCTTACCCAGAACTAAGGATTCCGACCTATCAGACTAACTAGAGCGAAGATTTGCATAGAACATTCTCACTAAAGGTTCAGAAACTTTAGGAGGGGGTAAAGAGAGGAATTTTGACTAACCCTGAAAAGTAAAAAGATCCTTTACCTTACAATTGAGTGTTTCCATGACATCAAGATCAACAATTCTGCCATGAGCAATGGGCTTGTCTTTCAGAGTAAGAAAGAAATTCTTGTTTGGGGAATCCCAAAAATTGATGTCTGAGTCTAGGGAGCTTGAAAGGTCTACTCTGGGTTTTTTAGGAGTAAGGGTTTCTAGAGGGTCTTCCATGGGCCTTTTCCTAGAGCTTTTTCTCCTAAGTGAGAGAAGTCTGAAAGTTCTAGCTGTGAAGAGGCAAAGCCTTCGGAGTGGTCAGATCCTAAGTCTACAGGTTTAGGGGGCTGAGAGGAGGGTTTGCCTCTGGACCGAGTACTTTTTCTGGTGGAGGCGAAGGGGTTTTGGGATGTTTAGCCATGGGAGTACCTACTTTGAGAGAAGGGGTTTCTGAAAGATGAAGACGACGGATTTAGAAGAAAAGGTTCAGAGTTTAAGAAGAAAAAGTTGACAGTTGAGTATATGAAAGGAAAGGGTGTCAGTGAAGAGTCATGATGATTGGTTTTCCTTTATTAGAAGCAGCAATTGATGTGAAAAGAGAGGGAAGAACGGAGGCGGTACATTAATGAGTACACACACACAAAATTTGATTATCAGTCATATAAGAAATTAAAAAGACAAATAAGTCATAATATTTGAAATTACGAGAAATAAGGCCAAGTAAATCTCTTAAAAACAGAATCTATCTTCTAGTAAAGGCTTAGTGAAAATATCAGCTAATTGACCAATGGCACTAACAAATGACAGTTCTATATCACCTTTGATAACATGATCTCTAATAAAATGATGCTTGATGTCTATATGCTTAGCTCTAGAGTGATGCACAGGACTCTTTGAAAGACATACAACACTAGAGTTATCACAAAAAAATTGAATAGGTTTGAAAAATAATTCATAATCACCCAATTGATTAGACATCTATAGTAACTGTGCACAACATTGTCAGATGGCAATGTATTCAGCCTCTGTAGTGGATAATGCAACTGATCCTTGTTTTTTACTATTCCAAGAAATCAAGGATTTTCCCTGTAATTGACACGTGCCACTATTGTTTTTTTCCGTATTCCCTGTCACCTGCAAGATCAGCATCTAAAAAGCCTTCTAATTGAAAATTATTAGAGCGTGGATACCATAATCCATGAGAAGTGGTTCCAATGAGATAAAGAATAATTCTCTTTACTGCAGTCAGGTGGGACTCTTTAGGAGCTGACTGAAACCTGGCACATTTGCAAACGCTGAACATGAGATCTGGTTGACTAGCAGTTAGGTAATGTAAAGAACCAATCATTCCACGATATTTTATTTCATCAACAAAATTTCAATTTTCATCTCTATCAAGATTTGTTGTCGGACTCATGGGTGTGCCAATAGCTTTAGCATTGCTCATGCCAAATTTTTGAATTAGCGCTTTGGTATATTTCGTCTGGCATATGAAGTTTCCTTCTTCAGATTGTTGGATTTGAAGTCCAAGGAAGAAAGTAATCTCTCCCATCATACTCATTTCAAATTCAATTTGCATAAGTGTTGCAAATTCCTTGCACAATAAGGTGTTAGCGCTACCAAAGATAATATCATCAACATAAACTTGAATAATGAGATTACCTTCTGAAGATATTTTGATGAATAGAGTAGTATCTACTCTACCTCTTATAAACATGTGATCAAGTAGAAATGAGTTGAGTCTTTCATATCATGCTCGTGGAGCTTGTTTAAGTCCATACAGTGCCTTGGTTAACTTATACACATGATAAGGAAACTTTGAGTCTTCAAATCTCGGAGGTTGTTTGACATATACTTCCTCCTCAATGAAACCATTTAAGAAGGCACTCTTGATATCTGAAAAGGTCTGAATTTCTTGAAGGATGCATATGCAAGAAGGATTCGTAATGAAACTAGTCGAGCTACTGGTGCAAAGGTTTCATCATAGTCGACTCCCTCTTATTGAGAATATCCTTGAGCTACTAATCTGGCTTTGTTTCTTATGACTTTTCTATCCTCGTTGAGCTTACTTCTAAGACCCATTTATTTCCGATTACAGTTGCATCTACAAGCTTAGGCATCAATTTCCATAATTGGTTCTTATCAAATTGATCCAGTTCTTCCTACATGGCCTGAATCCAGCTTGAATCTTTGAGAGCCTCGTCTATCTTCTTTCGTTCAATCTGGGAGATCAATGCTAAGTTCGCCTTCTTCTTGTGAGCTCCTCTGGTTTTCATCACTTCACGTGGATCTCCTATTATAAACTTCTGAGGGTATTCTGGTTCACTCCTTCATTCATTTGGTCGTGTTGTGCTTGTAGGAGTAGTCGACTCTATCTGTGCTTCTGGTTGGCTGTTGCTAATTTCATCAGTCGACTCTGTGACATTTTCCACCCTGTTAGTTGACTCTTGTAGATTGCTTGACTGAGTTGTTTCTTGATTTTGATCTTCATCACCTGCAATAATTCCTTTCTCGGCCGAAGTGTTATTTTTATCAAATACCACATGTACTGATTCTTCTATAGATAAAGTGCATTTATTATAATATCTAAATGATCTACTGATTAAGGAATAACCTAGAAAAACACCTTTATCACTTCTTGGATCAAATTTACCAAGATTTTCCTGACCATTATTGTGGATGAAACATTTTCTTCCAAAAGTATGGAAGTAACTTATGTTGGATCGTTTACCTTTTCACAATTCGTATGGAGTTTTCTTCAAGATTGGCCTTATGAGACATCTGTTGAGAATATGACAGGCTGTAATTTACTGCTTCTACCGAGAAGTGGTTTGGCAATGAGTATTCTAATAACATGGTTCTAGTCATATCTTGTAGAGTTTTGTTTTTCCGTTCCACTACCCCGTTCTGTTGAGGAGATATTGGGACTGAGAAATAGTGAGTGTATCCTTGATCATTGCAGTATTATTCAAATGCTCTGTTCTCAAATTCTCCTTCATGATCACTTTGAATGGTTATAATAATATATCCTTTTTCTCGTTCAACTCTTTTACAGAAAATCTCAAAGTTTTTCAAAGCTTCATCTTTGTGAGATAGAAAAATTACCCATGTAAAACGTGAGTAGTCATCAATGATAACAAATTCATATCGTTTTCCTCCTATGCTAGAAGTTCTAGTAGGTCCAAACAAGCTCATATGAAGCAGTTGTAAAGGCTTAGATGTAGACACAATGTCTTTTATTTTGAAAGAGCTCCTAGTCTGCTTACCAATCTGACATGCATCACACACATGACTTCTAGAAAAATTGAGTTTGGGAAGACCAGTAACTAAATCATGCTTGGATAGTTTGTCTATAAGATGCATACTAGCATTACCAAGTTTCTTATGCCATAACCATGGATCATCAGACATGGATGTTAAGCAGATATGACCATCTATATTTTCGAAACCATCGAGAATGTAAATATTTCCATACCTTATTCCTAGAAGGATTATTGTACCTGTCTCATCTTCAATTGCACAACCTGTTTTCTTGAATTTTACTTCATATCCGAAATAAACCAACAAAATGAACCAACATAATGAATAAAATTGCACGGCATCGCCCTTCGTGATTTTACTCTCATTCTCACCATGAAACAATAATAATGGCACGACATCACCTTTTGTGCTTTTACTTTCAATATCACCATAAAATGATAAATACGACACGACATCACCCTTCGTGCTTTTACTCTCAATTTCATCATGAAACAATAGATACGACACGTCATCACCCTTCATGCATTAACTCTCAAATATGGCACGGCATCACCCTTCGTGCAGTAACTCTCAAATACGACACGGCATCACCCTTCGTGCATTAACACTCTCCCTTACCATGTGATCACGCTCAACTATGTCTAATAAAAGACTAAGCGGGCGTTGCAAATATAATCCGGGTATTATGCCCAGAGTCGATCCCACAGGGAATTTACGTATCAAGCAAGCTGTTAGAATACTCAACTGTCACTTGATGTTATTTAAATTACTAAAACTAAAGATTAAAACTAAA